>NJDD01002456.1:348146-361121 GCA_002245505.1 Calephelis nemesis
TATGATAGGTGGCAAGTGTATCGCCAACCGAGCACATGTTCTATCCCAGTCTTATCTTTATTAGAAAATTTAAAATATACGCTTTCTAGTTTTTCAGTTGCTCGAACCTGGGACCTCAAGAAGTCAAGTCCGACGCTGGACCCGACTAAGCTGTTGAACCGATTTCGATGGAATTTTTTTATGTATAGCTAAAAATCCGAGTTCAAGCATAGGGCATTTTTTTTAAATTAGCCTTATTCTACCTTATTCTACGTTAACGAAGTCACTGGCAAACATTAACTCATAAACCCGTTGTCAAATCTTGATCTTTACATGTAGGCATATCTGTATTGTGCAAAAATACTAAAAAAAACATCGGGAATCGAACCCGAGCCTCGCGGTCAGTCGGTGGTCAAACCCTTCGATCAACTTGGCGGTCAAATGTTAAACAGATATTTATGTAGTACAGCAGATTTTACATAAATATCTATATGAAAGTTCACGCGCGGTTTCATCAGCATAGAAGAGATACTCATGTAAACATTCATTTTTTATTTTTGCTCTTTGTTATCCTTCTGTGAAACCGGGACCTCAAGAAGTCAAGCCTGACGCTGGACCGCTAGACGGTTTAAATAGTTTTTTAAACAACTTTTTTGATATTTTTTAGGGATGTTCTGATAATACCATGGGAGACCACTGTGAACAATGTATACCTGGGTACCACGGAAACGCCACCGGAGGGACACCAGTCGACTGTTTGATATGCGCGTGCCCTATGCCCTACGCATCTAACAAGTTAGTATATTTTTCATAGACTAAGAACATTCAACGATGCTTTAAATTTCATTCAACAGTATTTTATAGGACTTCAATGTTGTTATTTGTAATAAAATTGTAAAATGTAATAAAATTTCGCTGTTTTCATTTAAAACTTAAAAACAATATAGCTTAACCTGATCTTAACTAACATAAAAATTTATGAAATATTTCTCTAGCTTTGCCCTCGGCTGCGATCTGAGTGAGAATGGATCACTGATATCATGTAACTGCCTGCCTGGGTACGGTGGGCCAAGGTGCGAGTTCTGTGCAGCAGGGTACTACGGTATCCCTGAAGAAATTGGTAAGTCACATTATATTTACGCTGGTATACTGTCCAACAAAAGACGACCCCTTTTTTTCTGTTGAGCTATTCGTTTGAAATGTATATATATATTTTTATAAAAAATATGGATGTACTGAAGAAATTGAAAAATGATGTTTTGTTATACGTTTTCTTTTGTTTAAAACGTATATCATCTCAACTATTCTTGTTTTATTTTTCTTAACTTTTACTAAACAAAAGAAAATAGACTATTCGTTTACCTTATGTTACTTTCATAACAACACAAGGCTAGTAATTTAGTAACATGAGGCAAACGAAATAACATTATTAAAGATACCTTTAAGCAAACTGACTTGACAAAGGCGTTATTTTGCGGAAATCCATGCTAAAATTAAAATAAACTTATTTAATTTGCTATTTCTCGCCAACAAAATATATACGAATTGTAGCGCCTCAAAATAGGAAAGTCGGTGTACTATGAATGAATTGGACTTCCCAGAAGTCCAAGACACTAAACATATCCAGCTCCACACAACACACACACCACTAAACTGGTTTCTTACCAACAATAGGCACACTATTAATAACTCAATGTACATTTCACTTCGTAACCGAAGCAGCATCAGGAGAATCCGACTACACTTTACGAAGGTTGAACACAAATCTTTTTTGCTTTGACTTTATACTTTACTTTACGCAAGACTGTCTAAAGGACCAAAAGTGCGTAGAAGAAATCAATTATTGAACTACATGTACATTATATTTTACAAAAAATCTGTCCTTTCAAACTAAGATACATAACTCCTGTTATCTTAATTCTTTGTTAACCTACTTAAAAAAGTGGATGATCTAGTTAACACATCCTGTATGTAAAGTGATATATCGTAACTTCAAAATGTGTGGATACTAGACAAATAATTTTCGATAAAAAATAAAAGAATGAAAAAAGAAATCTTTTCATCCATTCAACAGCGTGGAAACTAGAAAAACAGAACAAATTTTTTCCATACAATCAGAACAGGTAGAGCGAAGTTCGCCGGAACAGCTAGTTCTTATAAAAACACAAAATGCCTGCCATTGTTTTAGGTAATTACTGTAAGCCTTGCAATTGCTCCGGTAACATCAACACCGACGACCCGAGCTCATGCGACAGTATCACTGGAGACTGCTTGAAGTGCGTCAACAACACATCTGGTGCAGCTTGCAACCTTTGTGCTCCTGGTTTCTATGGGGATGCTGTCTTCTCCAAAAATTGTACAGGTAATGTCCATCTTTCATCACTTTCACTTCTCTAATCTATTCTGTTTTTTTATATGAGGGTCAGCGAATAAGCACATGACTCTCTTGATGGTAAAAGACAGCTGCAGCCTATATAGGCCATATACACACCATTGATGTTAAAATACTATACATAGTCTTGCCATAAATATTGTAATAAAGAAAAAAAATATTTTTTTAACTGCAAATAACATATATTACTTTTACAGTGTGTTAGTTTAATACATAAATATACAACAATTAAAAATATAAAAAGCTTATTCGAAGTGGTCTCCATTGGCTGCAATACAGTCCTTTAAACGTTGAGGCCAGTTATCAATAGAAGCACGCACTCTTTCCATGGGAAAATTCTTCACTGCCAATCGTATAGATTGTTTTAGGGACTCCAAATTATCATGGCGTTTAGAGCAAGCTGTACTCTCTAAAACTGACCATAAATCATAATCCAGCGGATTAAGATCGGGACTAGACGACGGCCAGTCTTCAGCTCTGATGAAGTCCGAAACGTTCGCTTCCAACCAAGACTGCGTGGACCGAGCTTTATGACCCGGCGCCGAGTCTTGCTGGAAGGACCATACTTGGTTATTGAACATGGTGATGTTAAGGGGCTTAACTACCTTCTCAAGAATGGTATCTTGATACACTTGTGCCGATGTTTTGATACCTTTTTCACAAAAATATGGCTCAGTCACTCCTTCATAGCTAACACCCCACCAAACCATCACTGAAGTTGGATAATGTCCACGTTGCACTCTGTCGACTAATTGGGAAGCTTCCTTAGAGCTTTGAGCATAAATACGGTCATTTTGTTTGTTAAAATGTTGCTCAATTGTAAAAATTTTCTCATCCGTAAACAAAATTTTTCTGTGACCTCCCTTTGCGTACCGCTTCAGTAATTGTTTCGATTTTACGACCCTATTCTTCTTTAAATTATCAGTTAAGAAATGACCAGAGCGTCTCTTATAGGCTGCAAGTCCTAAGTCATCTTTTAAAATACGCGACATGGTTCTAGGTGCTATCTTCATTTCCCGAGATAAAATCTTTTGCTTTCGGACAGGATTTCTTCGAATTCTTTCCCTTACTGCTTTGACCACCTTTTTCGTACGAACACTACGTGGACGGCCAGATCTTTTTCTGTCACAAACAGAGGAAGTCTCATTGTACCTATTAATAGCCCGGTACACAAACATTTTACTAAAACCAAGTGTATGGAGAGTTTTAAAAATTGCATTTGGCTCCATACCTACTTTGTGTAATGCAATCACAGCGATTCGGTTCTCTTTATCACCCCACTCCATTTTAATATCGCAAAATATTGTACAATGTATTGGCGCCAAAATGAGAAAACACAATGAACAATCGTATAAAAATGACAGATTCGAAATTCAAATGTAATATTTTTTTATTTTTAAGTGTAACAGTATTTATGGCCAGACTAAGTATAATGTACATTCCTTTCAAATAAGTACAATACTTTTATATGAAGGTAAAAGGCTAATAAGTGCACACTACTTTTTTATATATATTTAAACATTAAAAGTACCATAGACACATTTATTACATTGTTACGTGTTAGGGTTAGACTTTGGTGTATAAAATGCCTAGACAAATATTAGCACCACTATTCAAATTAAATGTAAAACTATAGTTATTACTAGCTGTTATCCTCGACTTTGCCTGATAAATTAAGATGTAAGCTATCTTTCAAGATGGATCAAACTGCACACTGTGTACAAATTTGATTTAAATCGGTTAAGTCTTCACTTCCACTTCCATCTTCCATCTTCACGCCCATATCCCCGAAGAGGTAGGCAGAGGCACAACCAGGGCACCCACGACTAGCCGAAGACACTAAGTCCCAAAATGTGATAGGTGGCAAGCCTATCGCCAACCGGGCACATTTCCAATCCCGACCAACATTTTTTTTATTAGAAAATTGGAAAAACACAATTTTTTTTGTTGGCTGACCCGGATTTGAACCCGGGACCTCATGCAGTCAAATCCAACAACCGGACCGCTAGACCACATTTCATTCATTTCTCACTAAACTTATTACTCAAACATCGTATTTCAAATTTCGCTAGCTAAGTATAGATAAGAATAATCCCTTATAAAACATTCTCGAACCTTCTACGTAAGTTAAGAATATAACAATTTACATGCTTTACCCTTACGTGTAAAAAAGATTGTCAAACAAATCAAAACCATCCTTATGTTGAAATTAACATGAATTTTTCACATACTTACTTTATATATAATCGAACTCATATATTGTATTGATAACAAGGGAATTATTTGATTGCCTATCTATTTCTTCTAGTTTTTTTTATAGAATTCTGTTGTTTACTATACTGCTCCCTTTCATCGCTCGATATTTTTTTCGTAACATAATTATAAATGAAAAGACTTGGTTTTTAAATTTTATTTTGAGTGTTTTTTTTATATTTTATCTATTTGGTGCACAATAAAAAATGTTTTAGTTTCTTGTTTCTTATTTTAGCTTGCATATGCGATGAATTTGGTATGGAAAGATGTGACCCAACAACTGGTACCTGTGTTTGTCGTCCCGGTGTTATCGGACCAAACTGTGACCAATGTGCCCTCAACCATTGGGGTCTGAACAGCGGACAAGGATGCACACCATGCGATTGTGGCCTTGCGTCGGAATCACCACAATGTGATGAAAACACCGGACAGTGCAAGTAAGTACAAATATGATTTTCTACCTCATCTTTAAGAATTATGGTCTGCGCCTCTGTGGTCTAGCGGAGCAAGTGTTGGACTTAACTGTATGAGGTCGCGGGTTCGATTCCCGGTTCGGGCGACAAAAGGAAAATTTGTTTTTTTTTTCAATTTTTCTAATATAATAAAGTTGCCCGGGATTGGATACGTGCCCTGTTGGCGATAGGCTTGCCACCTATCACATCGTGGAACTTAGTGTCTTCGGCTAGTCGTGGGTGCCCCGGTTGTGCCTCTGCCTCCTCTTCGGGGATATGGGCGTGACGATACTTTTTTTATAATTTAATTACTTCACACATTAGTGCGCGATTCCTGTTTGAGAAACGAGCCGTTTTTATTACGAATGTATTTTGTACGATTGGTAAGATTGCTAGCAACGTTTGCTTATTTACGATAGTTGACTCTAAATATTTTAAAAAATTTGAGTAACGATTCGTTACATTTGAGCAAACTACAATGGTTAAATTTATTGATTACGTTTCGTTGATTGTAGGAACCGGGTATAAGAGGAAGGGCCTCAACATAATGTCATTTTGTGACAAGGGGTAGGGCTCAGAAACTACGTAAAGTTAAACACCAAAGACGTAACCCAAAACTTGAGCTTAATAAACTTTAACTGAAGTAAAACTGCTGAATACCGACTCCTTTAATTCCAATTCCAAGTAACAAGTCTTAATTTGATAATTCTTTCTTCGACATGTAGATAATGATTCCGAGATGAAACAAGAGTAATTGTATCAATATCTCACTAATAGATGTATTACTTAATCTTTGCTTAAACTTGGCTTGACACACTGCCGCGTGTCTAGATAATGCAAATTTTTTTATGACATCATGCATGCATTATGAGAATGATGCTGAAAATGATGATTCAAATTTATGTATTACTAAAAATAGTTAACTTAAGTACCACTAATCGTATCATAATAAAATTGGTATGAACCTAGAAAAAATATCCAAAAAACATCGAATCAAATTCATTGTTATCGAAAAAATCGCGTAAAAAACAAGAAAAAAGCATACCGTTCAATTAATAACATTCTCTTGTTGGAGACAGTAAGAAATAGTTTAAAGATTTTGGTTTAATTTAAGTATTTTTGTGCATTTGGATAATACAAAGATGGAGGGTGATCCTTAAATATGACCGTTAGTCTTCGCACACGGGGAGAGGCCAAAAAAAAATAATTAAATTTCTATGACATAATTTTTGGGTATCAATATGCATCAATTTTTCTCTTTTTCGTCCTCACCGCAATTACGTCAAAAGCGAGTGGGGGTATTGGAGCCTTCCCAAATCGACGACTATACTAGTCTTACACATAAGATCTTATACTAGACAAATAAGTATGACACCATACGTTATATTTTAACTTGTAAGTTAAAATCCCCGTGTTGGTCCGAGCTCCTTTGCAGAATAGACCATCTCCCTTCCTGCCAGACAGCTCGTAAAAGGCAAGCATAAGCTTACCGTCAGTAACACCGTGACATTTATCTAGGTGGTAGAGATTCGCAGTGACTCGCTCGGATTGGTACCACCGCCTTTTCTGTTCCGTCAGCACTTGCCGTTGACGTGTTTCAGTTGGGAGGATAAAGTAGCCGGTACGCTTACATTTGCTCGAAACTTAATATACCGATCTCAGGTTGGCAACGCGCTATTACTACCATTGGTGTCTCTAGGCGGCGTAAATTCCTTACCATCAGAAAATTCCCCTGATTGTTTGCCTTCCAATATAACACATACATACATATCTTCACGCCAAATCCGTTATGATATAGGCAGACAGTATCTAGTGCCAAACCTCACGATCCTGACAAACCTGTCTGGCTTCCTTTGCATTCATTACCCTTTTCATACAAACACGCCGGTTTTGAAGACTCTTGCCTCCACCCTCGGATAATACCCAAGTGATCTGATCGTGGAATGTCAACCATGGTCTCCCCGAGTACCTACTTGCATCCACATTCGCATTGTATATCTACTTTCTTAATCTTTCATCCGTCATTCTTTCCACATGACCGAACCTTCCAACATCATAAAAAATATTATTATTTTGCAGATGTGCCAAGGGTGTGACTGGCAGACACTGCGACCAATGTGCAGCTGGCTACTGGAACTACTCAAAAGACGGATGTGATCGTAAGTATACTCTATCCTATTTATATTTTTCTCTCACATTCCCACTGAAGGTCTTGGTATAATACTTCATAGTCAAAAATTTTCAAAAAGTAGGAGTTAACGTCCACGCTTATTCCACCGACCAACCCCAAGGCTTGGGTTCGACTCCAGACAGGGGCAGGCACGAATGATGAACACTTAGATGTCTGCTTTTCCGGGTCTGAGTGTTTAATAAATTTATTCTGATGTATATTTAAGTATTTCCATGTTTGAGAATCGTTGCACCCATAACACAAGTATATAATTTGCTTACTTTGGGTTTAGATTCAATTTGTGTAACTTGTCCAGGAGATATTTATTTATTTAACGAATGTTTTCAGATTGCAACTGTAACACTGGATATTCGGTTGGGTTCATGTGTAGTCCGACCGGACAATGTGAATGTCTGCCTGGTGTTATTGGAGAAAAGTGTGATCGCTGTCCAGAGAGGTATTTAACACTTATGCTATGCAATTTCCAGGCACTTGGTGAAAGTCCATTTGTAATTATTAACTAGCTGACTTCGACCAAACTATGAATATTAATTTTCTTTTCGTATAAACTTTCTTTGGGTAATAAACAACACAACAAAAAATAGGTCCATCCGTTCAGGCGTATTACGATGAACACAGGCAATAGGAATTCATTGATATATAAAGGATTACTTTAAAAGAACGGGTCAAATTTTGATCTTAATAACATAAACGGTACAGGCATACCTAAATGTAATATATTTTAAATATTATTGCCAAGTGTAATATTTACTTTTTTAAACATTTATTTAAAACAGTCCACAAAAATGATTTACTTGTTGTCAAGCTATGTCGCACCTAGTACGAGAAATGACGTCACCAGCCTGCAAACGCGACTGCGGTCGGTGGGAACCAGTTTTATGCTTTCTTAACGTCATAGACGCATCTTTTATAATGCATTTTGCTTTTTGAGTCGGAAAAAAATGATAAATTTATTTTTTGATTGATTGATTTGAATTCTTTAATTTTTAATTACTTCATAGATCAAGTATTATAGATTCCAAATGGTTTCTCAAAATTTGGGTGGTACTATCAATGTCACCCTGTATAAGATGTCTATGTACGAGTATATCGTTGACTAACACGTACAAGCCACAACACAAGCATACAATATGATTTCTGTGAGGTCAAAAAAACCATGAAACCTCAATATGTGAAATTTAAAAGTAAATCCTTATTAGGCGTTATATATTTCACAAGTAGTTGTTAGAGTGATGTTTAGCAGCTCGCCTGGATTGATATCACTGTCTAACACCTTTCACCAGTGCTCGTCATTGTCGTGTTCCAAGCTGGAAAGGAGGGTAGTTAATTTTTACACATTTAACCTAAAATCTCGGTAATAAAATGCACCAGTAGCATCTATGGTCTCTATACGAAAGATTGCCTTACCATGAGGCTAGTGTTTACTGTCTAATAACATATTTGTCCACAGGTGGGTCCTTATACCTCAAGAAGGCTGTTTGGCTTGTGATTCCTGCACAGATGCACTTATTTTCACAGTGGAAGATCTTAGCGACCGGTTGAGCAACGAAACTTTTGAATTTAAGGTAACTGTTTTAATAGCTCCGTTGATCGAGAGGTTAGCATTCTAACTCTACCAACCGCGAAGCTCGGGTTCGATTCCCGACGATGGTAGGTATTTATGTGATGAATATTTATGTGTCTATTTTTCCGTATCTGCGTGTTTATTTACTCTGGTACATATTTAAGTATTTCTATGTATTAGAATCGTTGACTAACACCCATAACACAAGCATATAATTAGCTTACTTTGGTGTTAGATTCAATTTGTATAACTTTTCCCCGTGTTGGTCTGGGCTCCTTTGCAGAATAGACCATCTGCCTTCCTGCCAGGCAGCTCGTAAAAGGCGAGCATAGGTTTAACGTCACTAGCACCGTGACATCTGACTAGGCCGTAGAGTTTCGCAGCGACTCGCCCGGATTGATACCACCGCCTTATCTGTTCTCGCCGCCATAATTTCAGCACTAACCGCTGACTTGTTGCGGTTCGGAGGGTAAGGTAGCCGCCAAACTAACTTTTTCGTGAGGCCTAACATCTTGGCTTTAGGTTGGCAATGCACTATCATCTGTAGATATCTAGAATTCTTTTACCATCAGGAAATCCGACTGCTTGTTTGTCTTCCAATATCAGAAAAAAAATATTGTCCAAGGGATTTATATACTTATTACTTTGACCGCCTCGTTGGTCGAGTGGCTAGCGTACACGCCTAACTACAGCGACTAACCACGAGGCTCGGGTTCGATTCCCGACGGGGGCAGGCATTTGTGTGATGGACATTTAGATGTCTGCATTTCCGAGTCTGTGGTTTATTAAATTTATTCTGGTATATATTTAAGTATTTCTATGTATTAGTATCGTTGACTAACACCCATAACACAAGCATATAATTTGCTTACTTTGGGGTTAGATTCAATTTGTGTAAGTTGTCCAGGGATATTATTATACTTGTATTTTTTTCCTTATTTTGGTCCGGGTCCTATAGAATAGATAACCTGCAAATAACCAATAAGAGCTGGTGGTAGAGTGCTGTGTAGCAACTTCTTGGGATAGGATCCAACGACTTACCTACACCAGTCACTGTAGTGACTATCATGTTCCAGGCGGAAGCCGGTTGACTTGCACGTTAGGCCTAAAATCCCGGCCATGGGACAATGACCTATAATATCCATAGTGTCTTTAACTAACGGTTGTCCCCATCAAGCTTTGTGATTATCCGCTGTCTAATGCTGTAAAAAAATATGTAACTAGCCGACCCAGCAAATTTCGCATAGCATTAACAGCTATTACATAATAATGCTCTGATAGTAGCGCAGTCTGCCGGGTTTAATGTTAACAGTCCAAAATCGACGACTACTTACAAATAAAAAACAATTATTACATTTTCCAGCGAACCAAATTGGAATTTAAACCATTCTCGAATGAACTCACACTAAAAAGTCATTAAAATCGCTCCAGTCTTTTAGGGGAATTTTAGTGACATATTCACACACAAGAAATATGTATGTTAAAATATACATATTATTATACTAAAAACATTTTTTACAGAACAAGGCTGATACATTCTTCACTACACAAAGGCTTAATTACATTTCCAATCAAACAGAGCTTTTGAAGCCGAAAATAGCTGAACTGGAAAGTGTGGATTTGGAGAACGTTACTACATCCGTGAAAACTTTGGAAACCAGCGTCAAAAATTTACTACGATCGGTAATGTATAGAATATGTATCACACACGGTAGAAGTGAAACTTTCAAAATTGTCCTCTAATTTTGTCCCACGTTATGTTGTGAATTTATGAACATCTATATTATGAACATCTCTTTTTGCTGTCACTTTTTCGTTACACCGCCTTTGAAATCAAAAACAATGCTAAAGAAGTTTTCATTTATAATATGCATAAAAAATATATATACTTACTGTTCTTGAAAAATACAGAAATAAAACAATTTTATCAGTGTATTTTATAACAATCATTGATATTTTATAACAGGCCGAATTCGCGGCGACAGACAGCGACAAACAAATAATAAGAGCAGCGGATCTCACCAATGACGCTGATAAGATCTTGGCTTCAGTGAGGGATAACAAGCAAATAGCTAAGGACGTGGTACAGCATGTCGCGGAGCTGGCTACTGGGTTGGAGCTTAGCCAACAGCCTAAAGTGGATAGTGCTCTGACAGAGGCGCAACAGATCAAAAATGATATTGCAGGTACGTAAAGAGTTTTTAATCAAAAACAATTTTAGTATTAGCAAACAAGACTTTGTTCAACATTCAAAGCTGAACTGGCAATGAATAAACTACTACTGTACTATACTGTAGTCTTTGAAATTAAACATCCGAAAATAAAAAAATACCTCTGACTTAGGTGCAACAGATCAAAAATGATATTGCAGGTATGTACTAAAAACTTTTTATCAAAAAACAACTGTAGTATTAGCAAACAAGACTTGGTTCAACATTCAAAGCTGAATTTAAAATTAATCAACATTCGAAAGTGAAACGACCTCATTGGTACAACAGATCAAAAATTATATCACAGGTATGTACTAAAAACTTTTTATCAAAAAACAACTTTAATATAAGCAAACACGACTTTGTTCAACATTGAACATAAAATGAATTAACAGTTAAAAGTGGAAACCCTCTGATAGAAGTGCAACAGATGAAAAATGTTATGACAGGTATGTTCCTTAAACTTTCTTTCCAAAAACAGCTTCATGATTAGCAAATTTAATATCCGAAGTTGGATCTTCATGTCCGTTTCCCCGAATATACCTTGACAAATAACTTAAATTAAATGTAACTCTAAAGTTATAGAATTATATGTTCGTTTTATGACTGTTAGTGAACCAGTAATACCAGAAATTATTGTCTTTGGTAATACATAGAAATGCTTAGTGAAATAAATTTAATAAATAATGGTCACGAAATGCAAACATCTAGGTAATGATGTAGATTTTTTTTATTATGATATTGGAAGGCAAACAAGCAGACGGATTTCCTGATGGTAAGAAATTCACGCCGCCTAGAGACACCAAAGATGGTAATGGTGCGTTGCCAACCTGGGGCCGGGATGTTAGGCCTCGAGCAAAAGTAAGTTTACCGGCTACCTTACCCTCCGAACCGGAACACGTCATGACGTTATGGCGGCAGGAATAGGTAAGGCGGTGGTACCAATCCGGGCGAATCGCTGCTGTTTAGCTAGATGGTAGAGTTTCTCTACCACCTAGTCAGAATTCACGGTGTTAGTGACAGTGAGCCTTTGCTCGCCTTTTACGAGCTGCCTGGCAAGGAAGGCAGATGGTCTATTCTACAAAGGAGCCCGGACCAACACGGGAAAAATGGTGACACGGGAATGATTGGAATGACGAGAATAGATGTTAATATATACTGACCAATATTAATTAACTAATTTTATTTGTAGCTAAGGACTTGAAGCCAAAAACTCAGCAAGCCTTCGATGCTTTTACAAATGCATCACAACAAATTGAAAGGATGAATCAGTTTATACAACCGGTTACAGACCAAGTCAAGGTAAGAATATTAGTTATGTTTTTTTTGGAGTAGGTAAGTTTTTTGAGAAACATTACAGGGTTGAATAGAAGGAAAGGAAATATTTATTTGAGACATCACACGACTACTTAAAGATCGATGTTACGTATCAATTTCTCTTTTCCATTCTGAAATTGTGTTAGTCGTCAGACAATACTTAACTTTGTAACATTTTTTTTTAATTTATTCAATGTCACGTGATTAATATGGTCAGAAAATTGATACCCTGATGTCCCCGACCCTGCTCCTATTTGGTAGACATGGCCTGAGCATGAACTAAAATATTTGGTTCTTTCATCATTCTAACGGCTTTGGAATTGGAATTTGGAAAGAAGATGTTAAGAAATTTATTTTGATTGCCTTTTTAATACAAGCACACAGTTATTAGGCTCTTGTAAAAAGGAAAAAAGGCAACGTCTTACAAGCACGTACAAAAGATTTTTCGGGGCGAGTGGTCCTTTTAAATAAACGACTAAGTACAACTACGACTAAAGTACAAATAATAATTATATGTTTTTTTTTTCAGAAATTTGATAAACTAGTAAACAGTACTCGTGATTTGAAAACCAAACTTGACGATATATTGCAATACACAGATCTTGCGCAAACCATTG
>NJDD01002456.1:363805-377535 GCA_002245505.1 Calephelis nemesis
ACCCACGACTAGCCGGAGACACTAAGTCCCACAATGTGATAGGTGGCAAGCCTATCGCCAACCGGGCACATATCCTATCCCGAACAACATTTTTTAATTAGAAAATTGGAAAAATCCAATTATCTTTTTGTTGGCCGACACGGGATTCGAACCCGAGACCTCATGCAGTCAAGTCCAACACCCGGCCCGCTGGACCACAGAGGCGATAATACTATATACTGACCAATATTAATTAACTAATTTCATTTGTAGCTAAGGACTTGAAGCCAAAAACTCAGCAAGCCTTCGATGCTTTTACAAATGCATCACAACAAATTGAAAGGATGAATCAGTTTATACAACCGGTTACAGACCAAGTCAAGGTAAGAATTATGTTTTTTTGAGTAGGTAAGTTTTTTGGAAAAACATTACAGGGTTGAATAGAAAGAAAGGAAATATTTATTTGAGACCCCCCACACGACTACTTAAAGATCTATGTTACGTATCAATTTCTCTTTTCCATTCTGAAATTGTCTTACGGCCAATGTTAATAATATTTCTCTAAAGATGGATTTCAAGCAATCTAGATAGCCGCGTATCCGCCGGGCCTATCCTTTACCTAACTGCCATAATAATCCTGTCCACAAGCGAGCAGCAAGCGATAACATAAAAATGGATCAAAATATCAATCTTGGACAACAAGTTTTGGATTAGGATTGATTATTAATATTGGCCGTTATTCGTCAGACAATACTTTGTAACATTTTTTTAATTTATTCAATGTCACGTGATTAATATGGTCAGAAAATTGATACCCTGATGTCCCCGACCCTGCCCCTATTTGGTAGACATGACCTGAGCATGAACTAAAATATTTGGTTCTTTCATCATTCTAACGGCTTTGGAATGAGACCTTACCAAAGAAGATGTTAAGAAATTTATTTTGATTGCCTTTTTAATACAAGCACACAGTTATTAGGTTCTTGTCAAAAGAAAAAAGGCAACATCTTACAAGCACGTGCAAAAGATTTTTCGGGCGAGTGGTCCTTTTAAATAAACGACTAAGTACAACTACTGCTAAAGTACAAATAATATTTATATGTTTTTTTTTTCAGAAATTTGATAAACTAGTAAACAGTACTCGTGATTTGAAAACCAAACTTGACGATATATTGCAATACACAGATCTTGCGCAAACCATTGCTTCTCAAGCAGAAAAGGTTAATGAGAACAATAAGTAAGTGGATCACATTTGATTTGTTGTCTTTTTGTTCACCCAATGCGATATCAATAAATATCCACAGATAAAGACAGACCTTCTAAAACTTTGTAAGGAGCTAAATTATTATTGAATCATTAAAGGCCAATGTTAATAACCTATCTAAGATAAGAGATCATGCTGTTTTAGATCAGCTTCGAAGTAACCGCTATTATTTTTCAATAATAAACAAAATTATCTTAGCAACAAATCTCTAGAAGGCCTATCTTTATCTGTAGATGGGGTTATTAATATTGGCCGTAAAAAACAAAGTACAACAGTGGTTGTCTGGTAACTTATCTTATGTAACGCTATCTCTTAACTTAAACAGGTTATTAATATTAGCCGTTGGTAGACATTATAATTAAATCGATTTAACAGCGCTTAAAATATAGTTAACTAACAAGATTCTCTAACTAACAGTTAACACTTTTTTATGTTATTACAGAAAATCACAATTTGATAACAAAGTATTATCCGTTACGAAATTAAACGGTGCCGCCATGCAAGATCTAATCGATTCTGCGACATACATCAACAACGCGACTTTGTTCACGTTAATAGCTGACGGGGTTGTAAAGAACTCGTCTAAAGCCTTACAAGATATTAATCAGGTCAACGACCTAATTGAAGACAGCCTGGAAGTATCAGGAGATGAATTACCAGAATTAAACAACTTAACCGACGTCGCTTTAGATCACGCAAAGAAATTAAGATATAGGGTACGTTTTTAATTCAAAAACATAATAATTAAGGATGCCTAAATACTCATAACAACATTTCAATTACCAAAAACAGAAACATTTTAAGGAAAATTAAAAGATTTTTCATGTTTAATAGTATGGACTTTGAACTGGATTCCGCCATTTTGAATATGATATGGCGGACTCCGCAAAATGGCCGACTGTTAATTCTTGCGCTTTGTTTTTCTTAAAAGAGTTTTCTTTTGTTAATATCTTATAAAAAATTGTAAATACGAAAGATTTTTTGATTTGTTTATTTTAATACAGGCTGACAGTCTCAAAGCTCTGGCCGAACGCGAAAATGACAACGAAAGGACCCAACACGCGTACAGTGCAGCTTCTGCCTATTCTTCGATAGTACAAGAGATCAATGATGCAAAGAAAGCAGCTGATGATGCTAATGCCGCTTTAATGAATGCGACAAACATCGTAAGTATAAATGAACATTTAACGCCAAGTCCCTTGCTGGGTAGGCAGAGTATCGAGTGCCAAGTGACACGATCCTTACAGGCCTGCCTAGCTTCTTCCACAATAATTACTGCACCAACACCTCTCGGAATAATATCCTAGTAATTTAATTGAAATATCAACCTACCCTCAGTTTTCGAAACGCCAATTTCATAGCATGAGTTACGGTTTAAAAGTCTAAACAAAACTCATGATCAATAGCTGTTATGAAGAGATAAATCGTAGCTTAAAATTGATTGGTGTTTCGGAAACTGGGGGTAAATTTCCCTATGGGTACAATGTAGAGAACATTCTCACTTTAATTGTCTTTTATGATTTTTTCATTCCATTCTTATAACATGACCAAACCAACGGAGCATGACCTTTATTTTACACCAACGCTTTCTCATAATACCACTTTCTCTCTAATCTTTCTGATGCAAATGCGGTCAGCACGCAGCAGATTATCCATAACGCTCCCATTTTGACCACATTTAACCTACTTTCATGCTTTCTTGAACTTACATAACTCTCGCATCAATGAAGAATGCGTAAAGTCGTTTTAATCTTTGTGATATTTTTTTCAGAACGAAGACTTAAAGAACCGTGTTACTCCCGCCAGAGATCGGTCACTGTCATTATCTAATAATGCTTCCAAAGCTCTCGAGACGGTGGAGAATGCTTTGCGTCCCAACTTGACACTAGCTGAAAAAGCCTTAGCCAGCGCAACCGCCACCCTCAATAGTGCTGATGATGACAATAATGCTATTAATTTGTAAGTAATCACCAATTTTTGTAGTTTATCTTACAGAATAAACGTAGTGAGGTTGGGCACAGGGGAACAAAGCCCCCCCTTTGTCCCCCTGTGCCCATCCTCACTACTCAGCTCTTGAAGAACGTTCATATCCCATAGAATCCGGATTTTTTTAAATAAAATATATTATTTTATGATATTGTACCTACGAGTATATAAGTATAAGGGGCCGTACGGATACTAAGAAAACTTTTCTGGTGAAATTTTTCGTTTATATACTTATACTAGTACATCGGGACAAAGTCAAATGGAAAAAAGAAAAAAAGTATTTTCACGCCCATATCCCCGAATAGATAGGCAGAGAACCCACGACTAGCTGAAGACACTAAGTTCCAAACTGTGATAAGTGACAAGACTACCGCCATACGGACATACAGTCGTGGTCAACTAATTAAGGGCATGCAAGATAGTGAATAACAATAACCGGTTATGTACATACAAATATAAAACCCTATTGATTTCTCAGTAACTATTATTTGCATAATTTGGTCCGATTATTATGCTTTAAATGGCTATAAATAAAATAATAAATAAATAAAAAAAAATATTTAATATCAAAGGTTGAACATGTATTCAATTTTAAGGAATAATTCTGTAGCTGGACATTTAATTAAGGACAGTAAACTATAATGAAAAATAGAGTTAAACAAAAATAATAATCTGCAGTATTATAATATCTTTAACAGCTCCATTTTATTGTGTGTGTAAAATCAGTACCCAGTAGCAAAACCTTTGTTAGTAATTACCGCTTGACACCGATGTGGCATAGACATTATCAGTTTCTGGCATGCTTCGACAGGAATGTTTGCACATGCCTCACAAAAAGCTTCATTAAGTTCATCTAAAGTTGTGGTACGATAAGTGGCTACTTTTTTCTTGATTTCGTGCCAAAGGTGCTCGATTGGGTTAAGGTCCGGGCTATTTGCTGGCCAATCTACCGATACTGACTGACTGGTAAGAAATGACTTGACTGAACGGGCGGTATGTTTCGGGTCGTTATCATGCTGAAACGTTCATATAATAGGGAGATGCTCCTCAGCATAGGGAAGCATATCGTTTCCTCCAATATTGCCTTTTATTGATGTTGGTCTAAGTTACCCTGAACTTTCCTCACAGGTCCCACTCCAAGTCCAGAAAATAAACCCCACATTGTAATGTTTCCACCGCCATGTTTCACCTGCTTTTTTGTGAATTTTGGATTCATTTCCGCTTTTATTGGACGCCGTACGTATTGCCTTCCATCTGAAGAAATCAAATTAACCTTGGTCTCGTCAGAGAATAATACATGTTGCCATTGGGCGTAGGTCCAATGTCCATATTTACGTGCAAACGCCAAACGAGCATTCTATGTTCTTTCTTCAACAACGGTACTTTGCGAGTCGCTCTTCCGAACAACCCTGCTTCTACCAGACGTCGTCGAACGGTCCTCGCTGAGACACCAGCTCTTTCGTCTGTCCCAAACACTTCGTGTTTAATTAAAATAGAGCCTAGAAACGGATCTTTCTTATCTAACCTGGTTATCATTCTATCTTCTTGCGGAGTTGTTTTTCTGGATCTTTTTGTTCTGGGCACATTTAAATCTGTGTTATTGCATCTAACATGTTGCACTGCATTATATACCATAGTTTTTGAACAACTTAAATGTTCTGCTATCCTTCGGTGTGGCCAACCATGCTCGACAACAAACTTCATGATCATTTTTCGTAGTGTTGGATCGAAGCTATTATTTTTACCCATTTTTCTTCAAAATATTTTTCAAAACTTAAAATAAATACCGCCAAAACTACCACAAAACATTAAGAGAGGAAGTAAAAAAGTATGAGATTCAAATTTTGCAAATAGAACGCAATATCTCAGTATCCCTAATTAAATGGCCAGCCAGCATTATTTGAACAAATAGCACTACGATAATCTATCAGCTATTGTACTAGTTTAATGTTTAAGAAGGTGTTACATATTGTTTGTATAATCGGGCACATAAATGACTAATTATACTTACATGTAAGAGATATGGAATATGGTTTAGACTCGTTGAAAAATAAAAAATACATTCACAATTCGGTTTAACCAAAGAGTGTCCCAAATTAGTTGACCACGACTGTATATCCAATCCCAGGGAACGTTATTTTTATTTGATAATTTAAAATACACAATTTACTATTTTTTTGTTGCCCGACCCGGGGATCGAATCCGGGACCTCAAGAAGTCAAGTCCGACGCGAGAACACTAGATCACAGAGGCGAAGGAAAAGAAAAAGAGAAGTTTTAAAAAATACCACGATTAAAACATTAAGTCTAGTTTTTTTTTTGTTTCCCACCTTTACATAGAATCCTGGCGAAGCCCTTGTCTTATAGTATATTATGTAGTATAAGATCGCCATATATCAAGGTGATACCCATGATAACCTAAGCTCTGTCGCGAATAGTGATATCTTTTGAATATTTTTTGTAGGCTAATTGTTTTTTTGAACAAAATCCATACTTTTATTAAAGTACGAGAGCTTATAAGGCGTATTTCACGGCGAAACTACTAAACCGGTTTTGATGAAATTTGATATGCGTGTAGCTAAACATCCGAGTACAAACATAAACTATTCAGTTTTTAACAATCAACCAACAAACGTCTATAATACGGCATGAAATTTGTATGAAAATCGTTATTATTCTACCCTGACAAAGTCAAAGGCAAATAGATATTTAGTCTATAAATGTAAAATGTCTGCTTACACATGATTTATGTTTATACAGTAATGTTTATACCGTTTTAGGTCTTTGCCAAATGCTCCTCAATTTTCATTGACAGAAGAAACAGATAAAGCGAACAATGTTGCTAACATAGTAAAACGAACTAGAGACATAATATCTCCTTTGGGAGCTGATCTCGCTGCCAGCAAAGACTTTGCTCAATCTCTCCCCAAACTCGCGGATGATGCGCAAAAAATGACTACAAATGTAGAAACTTTGTGTAAGTATTCTTAATCTATTTGTCAGATCATACATTTCTTATGTTATACATTGCAAATTAACGTATGATATTATGATTATCATTAAAGAGACTTAAATTTTTCTAGTCCATACATATTTGCGGAGTGCAAAAATTTTTTTGAATGACTAATTTGTTGCTAATCTCGCGATTTTATGCAACTTCACCGAGCTTTGCATCTGCACTCCAAGGCTCTGACGAATTGGTAGAGGGTATCGAATGCCAAATGTCATGACCCTTGCAGACCTGCCTGGCTTCCTTCTCGGTTCCGGAGACACACTACCCTCAAACTAAACCCGAACGATTTGATCGTGGAATGTCAAACTAGATAATAAATGTTTGTATTATTCGCAACATTTTTTTTGCAGTGAAAAATATAAGTAACACTGATCCAATATTATCAACCTATGGAAATGTCAAAACAAAGCAAGAAGCCCTCGAAGATCGCCGCCGGGAGGCAGATGAAAAACTACAAAAGTTACGTGGACTTATTGAGCAGGTAGGATAACACTAACATTTACTAGCGCAATGAAAAATGAAATTTATTTATTTGCGGAATATGTATCTTTAAAAGTTGTTACAGGATACTTATTCGTACCAATATATGCTACCACATTGTGGTATGCAAATTAGATATTTAATTGAATTTTTTACCCATGTTGGTCCGGGCTCCTTTGCAGAATAGACCATCTGCCTTTCTTGCCAGGCAGCTCGTAAAAAGCGAGCATAGGCTTATCGTCGCTAACACCGTGACATCTGACTAGGTGGTAGAGTTTCGCAGCGACTCGCCCGGATTGGTACCACCGCCTTACCTATTCCTGCCGCCATAACGTCATGACGTGTTCCAGTCCGGAGGGTAAGGTAGCCGGTAAACTTAATTTTGCTCGAGACCTAACATCCTGACCTCAGGTTGGCAACGCATCATTAACATCTTTGGTGTCTCTAGGCGGCGTGAATTTCTTACCATCAGGAAATCCGCCTGCTTGTTTGCCTTCCTATAACATAAAAAAAATTATAGTTATTTTTATTAATTATATATTTTTACATATAAATTCGTTAAAATGCATTTATTACTAGGCTAGCACTTATTATTTTAGGCAAAAAATATAACGATCAAGTTTTACCCTATCTACCATACACTACCACAAGGGGTTGGATATACAGGACTGACATTAACATCTTTAGTGTCTATTGTGGGCGTGTATCAAATGTCCCTCTGCTGTTGTATAAATCATTTTCCTAAAACTTATAACATGGTGACGTTTCTTTGGTCGAAGTGTTTTCTAGGATGTCTCTAGTCCACTTTCATCTTTAACAAGCGAGGCATTTATGTGAACAGATATCTGTATTTATAATGTTATAGTTCTGGATGTTGATTAAATCAATTTGGATGTATTTTAGTATAAGACTAAAGCCTATAAAATATGCAATTTACTTTGAGATTAAAGCGTGTTATTTACTAAACAATATAAAAAGGGTGTTTAAAAATAGCAGAAAAATAAGCTGAATTTGTTTTTAGTATATTCAATTTCAGTATATTATATTATAATATTTTGTAATAGCAACCGCGGTGGACCTCGCTTCTCCCGAAATCAAAAAGTAGCAACGATTGTATGGAAAAAATTAAAACGTTTTTTTCCAATTTAACTCGAAATTTTTTTCATTTTTTCTGACATTACCTCACTCTCTCACCTTTTAAATCTTCTCTAAACTTCCACAAATAAGTTGAAATCAAGAACAAAGAAACAGTGTTTCACCCAGACTAATATTATAAATGCAAAAGTCTATCTGTTGCCCTTTCGCAGCTAAACCGCTGAGATAGTTTTAGTGAAAATTGATATACATATATTTAAGGACCAAAGAGCACCAACGGACTATAATAGGTGATTAAGGATACGAAAATCGATATTATTCTATGCTGACCAAGTCGCGGGTAAAGAGCTAGTTTCTATATCTACGAGTATAGATATATTTCAAAGATATTTGTAAATTCCAGGCTCGTACGGTTGCAAATCGTATCCCAGTTGGAGTGACATTCGATCGCTGGGCAACTCTACAACCCCGTCTACCAGACACCGTCGACGAAATGTCTACATCCACACATGTCTCCGCTTATTTCCGAACTAAAGAAAAGAACGGCTTCCTACTCTACCTCGGTAATCCAAAAGGCACCATGCTTCGAAGAACCAAATCCGTAAGTATCTTCAATAATATAAATGTTAATAAATTTACTAATACTAGTGTTCGCCCGTTGGTCGAAATTCGACCATAATAAATTTTAATTTCTTGTTGATAAGAACACCATATTCATTTCTCAAGACCAAATACTTTGTTTCCAAACTGTATACAGGGGTGCACCCTGTGATCTTTTATCGTTATCATCAATATGTTTGTTTGTGTGTGTGTCAAATGCATGGTAGTGTGTGTAACGTTTTATTTATTGATTTAATGTACTTATAAGAATTATTATTAAAAAATATAAGCGTTTTGCACTTCTCCAACACAAACTATAGGTGTGCCAAATTTTATGCTAATGCGTCCGCCTAATTTTCGTAAAAAGGGGTCCAAAGTTTTGGCATCACGTGTTAATATATAGATATGGTAAATATAAACTAATTTCATTTTTAAGGATGACTTCATGGTTCTTGGTATCCAAAATGGTTATCCCTACTTAGTGATGGATATAGGTGACAGTGCGGAATCAGGTCGCGAACCAGCTGTGATCAATAGTGACAAATTGGTAGATGATAATCGATGGTACCAGGTGATTGTAGACAGGTGAGATATCCAACTTTATCAAAGAGATTTTACTAAATTCAAAAATCACCCATGTCCATTTACGGGTTTTGGTCACAATAGCTTGAGCTATATAATAATAAATTATCATTACATCTGGTTGTAGATTTTTAGTTGCATATACATACTAAATTTACACCCAAATGCGAGGATAATCTGTAATTACAAAATATATCTATTGTGACTAAACTTCGTAAATGCAAATTTAGATATTAATTTGTAATAGACTCAAATACCATATTATGTTAGTGAAAAGGCTGGCAGATATCCTGATAGCAAATTACGTCTAGTCTCTACGTTATATACGCTGAAGAAGTCAATAGATAATTTTATGTACTAACCGTAACCTCAAAGTTGAAACATAGCAATGGCAACCATAATAAAAAAAATAATCACAGACATAGCTCAAAATTTGGGACCAAACTGAACAAGCAGTTTCAAAATGCTAAAGAAACCTATACTAAAGAAATAGAATATTTTAACAATCTTAAATAGAGAGTTTTTAAAAAACGAAAAATGATTTCCAATAATATTTAAAAAATCTTATTTCAATTTAAGACGATAATCGCATGATAAAGGCTAAACTCTACTCTTTATATCTCGCTGGCGCTGGTATAAATTAAATATTGTTTTTTTTTTAAATTACGTTTCAGAGTGGGACTTAACGTAAAACTATCCATACGAGAAAGTTTGGACAACGGCTCAGACGTGGTACACGCAAAGGAAGATATTCTTCCCGGTCAGCACACTATATTCAATTTAGATAGAGACAAGTCGAAGCTCTATGTTGGAGGGGTACCATCGGATGCCAAATTACAGGGCGTCAGTTTTCCAGCCTTTGAAGGTCAAATTGAGGAGTTGATTATTGGTGATACACCAGTTGGATTGTGGAACTTCAATAGTGCAGCCAACTTGAAAGGCGCAAGACAAAGGTAACAAATAAAAAAAAACTGCACAAATTACAATATTAATCTTATCTCACAGTAACCTATCTATAAAATGTATTAATCGACGATATTAATATATTATGTGAATCTATTAGAATTAAATGACGTGTCCATTTACAAGTTTATTTTTTTTTTAATTATGGCATTGGCGTTAGCAACTGCCACTAACAAGTTTAAAACGAGGAAACATATTTTGATGTTTAGAAAGGAAATTTGGAATTTGGATTAATTTACAAGTTTTAGTCACATTTTTTTAATTAATACAATGTTTTGGTTGTTAACAATGGTACAACATTTGTTTATAATTGTAGAACAGAATAAATTTTTCTTGTGCAGCAAAATACCTTAAAAATAAATACACTAAAAATAAGTTGTAATACACAATGGCGGCCTTATCGCCAAAACAATGTAGCACATCATAAAATCATGACATTTAAAACTAAATTCGAAAACAGTATTAACTATAGATATATTTAATGTTACCAAAGTTTAAAATAGACCTTAAATATTTGTTTCTGAAAAGGATTACTTACTTATATATCAAAATATTACTTACACGAGTACGATAAACACTAGCACTGTTACTGTTTTATTTCGATATTATTATATCTATTTTCGCCTGTTATTTGTTTTAATTAAAATTCTTACCTGATATATTTTTTGGTATCTGAAAGTTAGTCATATAAGCATTATATAAGCATTAAACAATTATATGACTAAATTTCGTATACCAAAAAAGTACATCTGCTTACAATAAATAAATTAAGACCTCATCTAAACCCATAACATTTTAGAGACAAGCTGATAACTTCGCAATCTGGACCCCAGGAATATAGGTTTAATGGAAGATCCCACGTGACAATGCCAGGCCGCGAATATTTGGGCCCCCAGAAAAACCAAGTACTACTATTCTTCAGAACTTACGCGCCAGATGGTTTGATCTATGTTGTTGGAGAAGACAAACAGTTCTTCTCTATACAAATGCAAGATGGAAGAGTGTATTTACAAGTAAGCTCATATTTGATACAAATTAACACTTGTACTTTTCGACAAATATCTTAGGCCTAGTCCGCACTGCGGATTTTCAGCGCACTTTTTTTTTCTCGCAATTCTGTAACATACAGAATCTTAGACGAGTATTTGCGCTGGCGGTGACAACTACGCGCGGAAAAAAATCTGTGATCTGATGCGAATTTATGCGATTCGACGCGGATTTATTTCGCACGAAAAAACACCGTGAGGTGAAAATTCGCAGTATGGACTACGCCTTAAAGATATTCTAGGCGGTTGGTAGCACGGCTTCCAATAAAGGTAACCTTGGAGGAAACTTTGTTTTCTTTTTTCGATTAAATTTGGAATTTAATCAACGGCCCAGAGGGTTGCAAACCAATGTTTACCATCTAGAACCCGTATTAGCCTTTATCATCATTTAACTGAAAATCCTGCATTCAATTTATTTTTAATCTACGTAAGTACTACCACGTCTCCATGTTTAGAGGTCAACTTCAATGGCTTCTCCGCAGTACACGGATCTCTCGGGTCTCCGCAGAAATTGGCATACTCTATATCTCCTTTATAATATACCCATCAGCTTTCTGATACACTCCACCGGTTCCCCTTGTCGGTCTCCAAAGCTGTGACTCCGCTTTCCCGCTTCGCACTTCCTTTCATTCTATTTCATTTTTACTTTAAATTGTTTACTTTCAATCAATCAAATTATGGAATTCCCTTCCTGTCGAGGTTTGCGACAGCACTTCCCCTATTTTTAAGAAAAGATTCATTTCAATATTTGGGATTTTTGGACTCCACCGAGATTATGGTGATTTTGCCAATGTCGAGGTCCAAAAGAAATCTTTTCGTTGACACAATAACATATAACCTATAGAAGTATTCGCAGTAATGATGTTTTCCTGCTTTAACATTGCATAACACAAGCATATAATTTGCTTACTTTGGGGTTGGATTCAATTTGTGTGACTTGTAAAGGGATATTTAAAGGGATATTTATTTTTACATACCCAGTTATTTTATTTATGTTTTATTTGTATTTGTTTTTTGTACTCGATACCTTCCATTTTATTTTCACGGCTCTATTTTTGGGTTAGCTGAAAAAATCTGTAGTTAGAGATAAGCACGTCTTTTGTTGCATTTTTACTTTTCCTGTTTTGTGTCTTTTCGGTTTTTATGTGTAATAAATTGTTAAATACATAAATAAATATTTTTCGAGTTGGGTCAGCTTTGAAATAAACATAACCTGAAATTAAAAATTTTTAGGTATCACTTGGAAATACTGATGAAATGGTAATTATCGGTACAATGAAATCCTACAACGATGGCAAATGGCATAGACTTGACGCGGGCAGATATTTCGGATCATGTTCCTTACGAGTTGATAATGAAATACTAAAAATGATGTCATCCTCTAGCAATAAGGAAATAACAGCATTAGATAATATGAACTTCGGTGGGAACAACAAAGGCATCATACAAATAACTAACAAAGGCTTCGATGGATGCATCAGACAGATTAGCATTGATGGGATAAATATTGACCTTAATGAGAACGAGGAGTCGGTGGGGATAGCTTACGGGTGTCAGTTCGCGTCTCTTGTTTCTCTTTCGGGAGACAATAGCTATTTGCGGTTTAGGGATTTGGCTTCAGAAAACTTCCAACTGACATTGAAATTCAAAACTTCAAAACCAGATGGTCTTCTGTTTATTTTCGTCAGTCGGACACAAACAACTATGGCGCCGGACAGCATATCACTATCATTAATTAAAGGTAAGACTTACTTTCTTTTTTAAGAAGTTTTTACTCGACTCCAAAAAATTATGTTCTCAATTCAACTGTACCTGTTTTTTTAAATATTTTTGTATGTTTGTTACGCAGTTACTCGGTCAATGACAGGCTGATTTTGATAGTCCTTTTTTAGAAAAATAGGTCATAGTGCCGAGTTGGTCCCATATTCATTTTTTCATTACCCGACTAGTGGTTTTTGACTTAAACTTAATTGACAATACATAAATATTTATCTGTATTGACATCATTATCAATGATTACAATACAAAGAGTAGACACAGGTTTGAAATTGTCAATAAATTCGCATGAAACTTTATATTAAAGACGCGTTGCCAACCTAAGGCTGGGAAGTTAGCTCTCAGTCAGTAAGTTTACCAGTTATCGTACAATCCAAATGAGAACAATGAAGAGATTCGACCGCCTCGTTGATTGAGGAGTGTTAAAGAAGAAAGAAAGGAAATATTTATTAGTACCTAATTCACCACCTATGTCGAAATAAAAATAAATTTAGATGTGTGTATTGTTTTTTTTGGGTAATTTTAATATTAATTTGAGTAGGTATATATTGAATTAGTATCGTATGGGCCATGGTTATGGTTAAAATGCATGTAGGTATGTATGTGTAGCTTTATGGACGAAAACAAACATATAACTTCCTTACTTAAGTGTTAGATTTATATTTATGTAATTTTAGTCTTAAGTAAGAAATTTACGCCGCCTAGACACCCCAAAGGTGCGTTGCCAACCTGAGGCTGGGATGTTAGGCCTCGAGCAAAAGTAAATGTACTGGCCACTTTATCCTCCACACCGGAAAATGTTAACGGCCAGTGCTTATGTTATGGCGGCAGGAACAGATAAGGCGGTGGTAAGGCGGTTCTGCAAAGGAGCCCATACCAACACTAGTATCAATTTATATAATTGATCTAGAGCAGGGGTGGGCAAATTACGGCCCGCGGGCCGGATC
>NJDD01002456.1:382493-496175 GCA_002245505.1 Calephelis nemesis
TGGAGGGTAAGGTAGCCGGTAAACTTACTTTTGCTCGAGACCTAATATCCCGGCTTCAGGTTTGCAACGCACCATTACCACCTTTGGTGTCTCTAGGCAGCGTTAATTTCCATCAGGAAATGCGTCTGCTTGTTTGGCTTTCCAATATCATAAAAAAATATATTTATGAATGCTAAAATTTTCAAATACTTATAGAAATACCAAGAGAGTCCAACACGGAGCAGCCTAGAACAGAACCACCAGTAACACTTCCACCTACCACGACAAGGTTGCCATTTACGTCCACGACGAGGACATCGTCCACAACCACAAAGCTACCACCACCCCTACCAGAGACAGGGTGCGCTTTAGCTTATGATCCTCAGTATACTGTGGGCAACCCAGAAGAAGGTTACAGATTTGGTATGTATATCTTTATTATTTTCTCTCTCTCTCTTTTAGCTTAGCACTATTTAAGTATTTATATCGTTCTTATCCAACATTGACGTTTATGATTATCAAGATTTTGTTATTAAAAAATGTTTTAAATGAAAGCTTTATGAGCAGCATTGAGTTTGGAAACAAATTAAAAGAAAATAATTTGCTACGTTTTGATACATATTATACGTGAAAGAGTGGTATTATTTTGTAAATTTTGGTGCATAATAAAGTGTATTCATTCATTCATTCACTTGCAACCATCGAAATAAATTATCATTAATATTTTTCTTTCATTCAAAAAAAACATTTCGAAGTTTTAACAAGCGCTAACGCTAGAAAATAAGAATGACGTCATAAATTTAGTTCTATTACAGATTTGAGTTATTTTACTTTTTATTAATTAGAAGGTTATTAATTCTAAGTCGCATTCATTTTATAGGAACTCGAAACGACAGTCACATAGAATACGCAAAACTGCCAGGAAGACAGTTAGATGGTTTCGACTTAACCATCACATTCCGAACATTTGATCAGCATGGCGGATTAATCTTCTATGCAGCAGCAGAAAGAGCTCCCAGCCAATTCCTAGCTGTTTACATGAGAGATGCTAAGGTTGGTACCATTCAAATTGTCGAATAAATACATTACCTACATTTTTTTACTTGATAAAACAGCGACTAGGGTCATGACAGAGACAGTCGTGAACTGCAGACATCATAGATGTTATCTGTCTAATAGTTAGGGTTAATATTCAAGACTATGCTGTATTTCAACAAACGTGTTCCAGAAAAATGTACTGCATTGTCATTGGTTTATATAATCAACATAAAGGTAGTTTCAATCAATCAGAACGCGCCATAACAATTTGAAAATGTGAACGAAGTCGTTATGCCCGCCCTCCTAACACTTCTTCTCATGTTGTCAGTATCGGAATATAATAGATATGCGATGGACATACTCAGTTCTCGTTTGTTAAAATAAATAGACTTTAGGACACCTGTTGGCTGTTTAAATAAAGACTGTTTAAAATTGCCATCCAATCAATAACATGCTACACGTAGATGACGTGGCAGCATGTCACTTTCAAAAAGGGCATTTTCAACAAGCGTTATTTTTTGGTAACTTGTAAGAAGTGTAGTGTTTATAATTACTAATTAAGGACAGTAAGAAACATACAAAGTAGTGGTAGTGTAATCCTAGATAGGATTATTTAAATTATTAGGATAAATTAATCTATCTTTAAAATTGTAATAATAAATCTTTTAATAAGTGCTGTGATTTAAATATTAAAATATATATAAATATTTTGTTTATTTCGTTTGTTATAAATATGAATTAAATATTTTCACACCACAATGTGGTTATTTTACAATGTGGGAACACACACATTTTGGTATGCTTGAATATATTTGTCATAACTTTTTAACCTACATATTCTGCAAATAAGCAAATTTTATTTCATTCCTAAAACAATTAACTAAAACATTTATTCACTATTATATATGAGTCATTTTCAAATTTGTTGGGTCGTTATAAAAATTTTTGTTACAAAACTATTGCAACAAAATTGTAGTAAAATGGACCAAAGTAACCAAATTGTAATTTTAAATCTTAGTGTACAACATCTAAAAAATATTATCACACTTTTTGATTTTATTGTTTTGATAACTATGTATTAGTCTACTAAGGTTATATTTGAAGATTTTAAATAGATATTCCAAAAAAAAACACTATCTGAGATAACTCAGCCTTTTCATAAAAATGGTATTTTCAAGAAACAGTAATTATTTATATCAATTTGTATGTTAAATCTTCTTGGTTGGTGTTTGGAGTAGCTCCGGGAGATACTACGTGCACAAATAGCGCCCATTCACCATCTGCAGTTGGGTTTGCTTCAGTAATGTTAACTTCTGTTTGAATTTATTTGTTTCAGCTTTGTATCGGCGTGGTTCTTTTAAGATTTTTTAATAAAAAAACCAATGACCTTAGAAATTAGCACAATTCGTTGATCGTCTTGTGTCAAAAACACATTTTATTCTTGAATTTCCAAAAGACGCAGGACAAAATTTGTTTTAAAATTTGTTTTAAAAGTATGCTTTTAAAAAGCATACTTTTTGCAATCGCCCAGAACAGTTTTGTAACGTAACGAATTGTTACCAAACTGTAAACAAAAACAAATCTATATTTGTTTTTACGGACGACAACAGAAGGAATAACTTGGTATTTATAGCAAAATGACTTGATCAATGTATTATTAATGGCTCATATAAATCACACAAGTATTTTACTTATACTTACCGACAAATCGCAAAATTCTTTTTTGATAACCAAACTGTAAAACAGCTTTTCACCGCGGACAAGCGCACTAAAATACTCATTATCTCTATCTAACACATTCCATGACAATATTATCAGAATCGAGTCAGTTCTGCCAACATCATCGCATTAGATTGAGTTCAAAATTTAAAGAAAATCATCTTGATATTACGTTATAAAACAGTTTGTTACCAAATGGTTAATTTGCTGGACCATCAAGTTAGTTTGCTACAGTTTCATGTTCTTTAACGATTTGTTATTAAATAAATCATATATGATAATCTTAGTTATTAAGAGGGATTATGGCATTTAAGCGTAATTAAAAACATTCAAATAACACATGTAAATTATGCCTAAAGTTGCAAAGGGATGGGCGGACATTTTTTTTGTATAGAGACAGAAAATCAACAGTTTAAAAAGTTTTATAAAATTGGCATTATGTATTACTAAAAATGTATTCATTAACGATTCTGTAAAATATAATGATTGTTCTGCAAAATAGAACTTGAATTATTAAGAATTAATATATTTATCAGTATTATTTTTCTGTCTAAACTTTGAGGACAAGTCAATCACAGGTCCAAAGAATTTGAAAATGACTCATATATTCGCTGTTTTGGCGATAAGGCCGCCTTTGTGTATCGCTTAGTTTTTTAGTTTCTTTTAATATATTTTGTATGTATTTAGGTCCACAATAAAGAGTTATTCTATTCTAATTTCAAATTAATAATCAACTCCTTTTTTAAGTTGATTAAAAAGAGAAGGAATGAGCAATGAGAAAGTAGAATTAAAATCATTGTTACAGATACACTTCAGCTTCAACTGTGGGGGTGAGACGGGGCTAGTTGTATCAACACTGACTTATAATGATACAGACTGGCACACATTAACCCTCGTCAGAAACGGGGGCCATGGGAAACTAACGGTGGATACAGAAAGGATAGGAGAAGCTAGCGTAACCTGTTTCGCGCCAGCAATACTTGCACCACCATATTACTATGGTGGTTTGAGAAATATCAGCAACAGCATCAGCCAGAACCTTATGGTAAGTTTTTTAACCGGCTTCTACATAAATGAATTCTGCAGGCTTTGTATAGGAAACTAACACCAAAATATTAATTTGACAAAATGTCGTAGTCAATTAGTAATAACACAAAACTCTTAACAGATATTTGATACGGAGGTGTTAAACTATAATACAAGGACATCTCCAACGTCTTAAACTGACGCGCCCAAGTAACTCCAAAAATCCCTTCTTGGGATCCCGTACCATTGTGAAATTCGACTAAGCACAAATCTTCAAAAATTATGGAGAAGGAAATAAACTTTTTCGAAGTGTTTTCAGTTTTTATGCTAAAGCACCAAACACTCTTTATAGATATTTGACACATAATGGAGGCGTTAAACCATGGTACAAAGTATCTCCGATATTTTAAACTGACACGCCCGATTTACTGCTTAAATCCTCTCTTGGGTTCCTGTACCATTGTTTGATTTGACAAAGCAAAAAATCTTTCAATTTTTTAAAGAAAGAAATAACCAACCCTTTTCAAATTAAAACATAAATTATATAATATAAATTTCGCAGTTTTTCCAGTCTGGGTGAGCCCATTTGGTACCAGTTTATCTTTGAGTTTTAGGGACACATACACTATCTCTCATACATTTCAGAACTCCACCCACAAACTCCTTGACAGGAGATTCTTGTAAACAAGATACTATATATACAGTACAAGTTTTTTAAAACAAAAAAATGACAAAACTGCTTTTATGCTGCAATTTAAAAAAAATGTGTACATTCATGAGTAAGTTATGCATCAGTACGAATAGGAATTCCACTTTTAAGTCCACAGTTTAAGTTATATTTTATTTGCTGAGCCAACAAAGATTGTCTAGTCCTAACTGCGAATGTTACATACATATTTTCACGCCAAATCCCTTATGGGGTTGGCAGAGAGTATCGAGTGCCAAATCTCACGATCTCGGCAAACCTGACTGGCTTCATCCATATTTATAAGAATCTTACCACCCTCGGATAACACTCGAGTAATTTGATCTTGGGAATCAAAGAGAATATAATCACTACGTATAGGAATGTCAACCTAGGTCTCCCCGGGGTTCTTAGTTGTTTGTTTGAATTCTGAAACCTTTGAAATATATGAAAACATACTGAATGATGGTTTTCAAATTTCTAGGATTTCTATCAACCATTCAAAGGTTGCCTAAAGGGGCTGATGATGAACGGTCAATACGTCACCGACATCCGCTACAGGGTGAACTCTCTGCGTTGTACCGACAACATCGAGGATGGTGTTTACTTCGGACCGTCAAACAACGCTCACAGTAACTACATCAAAGTAAGTATACTTTTTGTATTAACTATTAAAACTGATTTTGAATCTGATCAAAACTTCCTAAAGATTTCCCGAAGTGACCCGTAGGGAACACCCGAACGTTTTTTTTTTTAATTTAGTATTTAAACAAATATTTGCGACAGTGCCCTAGGGCAACGTTGAGGTTAAATCCGGCCCTGAGTTAAATAAAAAAAAATGTATTTGTATGACAAACATCGATGACTGCATTTTAGCATCGGGATGTTCATTAAATTTATAACAATATTTATTATTATTGACAAATACCCATAGGACAAACATATACATTGCTTATTTTAGGGTTACCTTAGTACACAATGACCGTTGTACCAACGTTGGAAAATCTGTTGTTTTTTTTTTGTTGAAAGGATATAATGCCTATGAGCATTTTATGATATTGGAACATTGAGATCTATTTAAAGGATAAGGAATAGATGAATAGGATAAGAAAATATTACGATAATCTCGTAATACTGAACATTTACTTTTTCATTTTATTAAAGTCGAGTTTTCGGTTTTTATGAACAATGGCTTAATACCTATTAAAAGTGTGTTTGTCATCAATACCCATGGGAAGCTGTGAGAAAATGCTTACTGGCACTACGTTCGCTATTGCAATTGTAATTGTTCGCTTATGTTTAAATGCAATAAAGCATTAAAATAAATTATAAAAGGATCAATAATCACATCTGTAGTCTAGCGGTCCGGTATTGACTCCCTGAGATCTCGCAGTTGATCCCCAGGTTGGGAAACAAAAAGAAAATGTTTCTCTTTTAAATTTTCCGATAAAAGTATCTTTGCGCGGAATTGGCTACGTGCCCGGTGGGTGTAGGTTTGCTACCTATCACATTGTGGGACTTAGTGCCTTCTGCTGACAGTGGGTGTCCTGATTGTATCTTTTCGGGGATAGTAATGTTATAAACTAGCGGCCCGCCCCGGCTTCGCACGGTTGTGAAATATACCTATTAACCTTCCTCTTCCATCACTTTGTCTTTTAAAAAAACCCGCAATAAATCCGTTGCGGTGTTTTAAAGATTTAAGCATACAAAGGGACATAGGGACAAAGGAAGCGATTTTGTTTTATACTATGTAGTGACTAGCAGCCCGTCACTTCGCACGAATGGACAAACTTCTATGTTATTTTGCATATTAACCTTCCTCTTGAGTCACTCTATCTATTAAAAACGGCAACCGACAGACAGACACCGGAAAGCGACTTCGTTATATACTATGGTACCTGGATGCCCGAGCTTTGCTCGGTATTTTTTTAGCAAACACTCAATTGACTTTGTGTCACTTAACAACGCCATCTTCTGAAACAACTTTATTGCTCACAAGAAATAGTATTATTGTTCCAAACAGATGTCAGGAAGTTTCATATTTTTCAGTTTAAACACGAATAAAATTTTCAGTTTAAACACAAATAAAATCACATTTTCTAAAAATGATTCCTAGCTAGATCGATTTATCGCCCCCGAAACTTCCTACATAGTATATTATATACAAGAATTGATTATTTAAAGGTATAAGATAATGATAGTGATAAAATAAAAGTACAATAAATTATACTTAATTACACGATATGGTTTCTAATAATGGGTTTGCTAATAAATACCTTTATTTTTCTAGCTCCTCGAGAACTTTAAAGTTGGATATGAGATTTCAATATCCATGGAAGTGAAGCCCCGTAACACAACCGGGCTGTTACTGAGTGTCTACGGGAAGAAAGATTTCATGATTTTAGAACTTCTAGAAAATGAGGTTCGAGCTAATGTTGAAAATGGGAAAGGGGAGTTCCACGCTAGCTTCAAGTTAGGGAACAAATACTCCCTGTGTGATGGCAACTGGCACAGAATTCATGGTAAGTATTTTTAACATATTTTAAATAACACAAGATATTGTAGGTAATACTTGAACACTGAGTCATAAGATGGACAAAAGATTAACAATACGAATGTGGGTGGATGTAAGTATCCGGGGAGACATTTCACATTTCAATAGCTTGGAATCAGAGGACGATGGTTTCTAAAATAGGCGTGTTTGTATGAAAAGGGTAACGAATGTGGAAGGAGCTTGGCAGGTATGCAGCGATCGTGACTTAGCACTTGATTCGGTACTCTGATTTACACTTTAAGGGGACTTGAAGGATATTAAAATACATATGTGAATGTACAATGAGCCATTTTTCTTCTTTTTCTTTCTTAAAGTTTTGGCCTTCACGTTAGTATTTTGCAATTCGTCAAGTAGAAATTTGCATCACATTTTATATCAATTACTAGCTGCGCCCCGCGGTTTCACCCGCGTAAGTCCCAATCCCGCGGGAACTCCGGGATAAAAAGTAGCCTATATGTTATTCTGGGTCTTCAGCTACCTACATACCAAATTTCATCGTAATCGGCTTTGTAGTTTTTGCGTGAAAGAGTAACAAACATCCATACATACAAACTTTCGCATTTATAATATTAATAGTATAATAAGTCATCAGTCATAAGTCGTCAGTAAGTCATGTCAGGTTCTTGGGTAATGCGGTCTCATTACACAAGCTCATATAATGAGATTTGGCGACAACGAGGAAATACACGATACGCTAATTTCTTCATGATTATTTCATTTGTGCACTTTCACGGAACAAAATTGTACAAAATGCCACCAAAATTGACTAATTTCACTCAATATCAACACAAAATTCAATAATTATGAAAAAACTTCGACCATCTTTTCTCTCGATGGCGCCAAAACTCTATGATCCATTTCAAAGACTTGTATGTGATGTTGAGGTGATGGGAGTTAAAGTGCCGGTGATGGGCAAATGGCGATACATTTTATTTGATACTTTCGTATATATACATTAAAATATCATCATGCAATTTTTCACCTTAACCAATAATAATACAAAAGTCACAATGATCTGAAACATCACATTTTTTCAGCGACTAGATTTTTCCCAGATTACTATTATACATATTAACTGGGTTGTTAATATAAATATTTAAAATTATAATTATCCTATTTTTAAATTACAACGTATTTTTGAATAGAATCATCTGAAAACTAGCAATAAGAGCTATCCATTTTTAATTAAGAAGAAAAATCAGCTTCGTAATTAAAAACTTTTATGACATTGAACACTAGAAATTAAGTTAGAAAAAAATACAAATAAAAACGTAATAACTAATTTACCCAGGCCACAGAATAAAAGACTAGATATTAATTTATTATTGCAGCTGTCAAATCCCACCACGTGGTATCTGTGGGAGTGAACGGCCACTTCTCTGACGCTGGTCTGGGTGTGTCCGGCTCAACGGACACAAGATCCGCACTTTACATTGGTGGCCACGAGCGCTCCATATCCAAACTTCGAGGTGTCAAATCCAAGAGAGGCTTCACGGGCTGCATCAGGAACATTGTCATCAAGGAAAACCCAATTCCCATTCCTTTGACAGCAGCGGGTCGAAATACACACATTGGGGTGTGTCCCAACGAATAACTCCATATTTGAAAACAAAGCTTTATAGTCCTTAATTACTTTTTACGAGTTTACAGCTATAAGGGAGACACGTACAGTAAGCAACGCAAATACCTGACCTCTTCACAGTACTTTGTGTTATAAAGAGGTCATTTTCGTTGCTTACTATACTCAACTAATGGGTTCTATGTCAATGTGCAAAAAAAAGGTATTTTAGATGGCCTCTCCATAGTAGAGGTCATCTAAAATTATTTAATTAGTATGAGGCTTAATAATAATTTATATAAACACAGTACTTAATAATAAGCGTCCTTAAAAATCAACCATTGTGAAATACATTGACATTTATACTACAATATTGATTTTTTTTAAATTAGGATGAGGCTTAATAACAATTTATATAAAAATAGTACCTACTTAATAATAATTGACGTTAAAAAACCACCCATTGTGAATTACATTGATTTTTAAATTATATTGAAATAAAATTTAAGTATAATTAATAAAGTTTATAAATGGTATTATTTCATCAATTTATCTGGCTACATTCATTAATATTTTCTGCATTTGGTTGGCAACACGAGCAATGAGATTTCCATTTATTAGACGATCAACCAAAGGACAAAATATACCTAAGATATTTGCATACAATAATAACGTAAATGACTTTAAAATGAGTAAGAAGAAAGAAGGCAATTGCTTATTATAGTCCATCTTTTGATCCCTTCACTTTAAATTTTTGAGGACTATTATACTATAAATTATTGTAATAATAATAAAAAACGAAGTTTTTACCACAATGGATATGCGCTTATGATATATGTAGCTCTTAATGTAGTATCCAAAAAAAACGTCAATTATATACTACCCTTCATACGTGTCTCCCACTTCAAAAAAACCACAGCTGTAAAACATTTGGCTAACAGTAAAAAGTAAAGAAAAATAAATCAAGGCTCATAAGCTTCCCAACAAACCAAAGAAATCTGTATTTATTAAAACCATTATGCAAAATAAACAGTCAAATCACAGATATCGTTTTATTTTAGTACCTCGGAATTAAAAACAACAATTATTTGAAAACATCGAACAACTTTATTTATACCTAAACGTTATACACAAATATTTACAAAGTCCCAATGTACTTTTAACTAGAAACGACATTATATAAGTTCAAAAACACTATCAACTAACTATTCATAGAACAAACACAAGTTAGATTTTGAGAGAAATGCATCGATATTTTTTTATACAAAATGTTATATTAAAAGAAATAAAGTTTCTAACTTCGTTTGTTTATTTTCGGAAATACTGCCGCGATCATAATTACTTTTTACATAATTTACTTTTTGCTTTTTTCGGTCTTCGGCAAGTCTAATAGAAAGTCTATTAGCACAAGTCATGTTCCACGGGTGTCGACTAGTTTGAAACATTTGTTACCGCATATTCTGACGATTTACACAAAACATTACCTTCAGCGACTTTGCTGCAGTTTATCTTACAGTGTTATTGTATAACGGCCAATGTCAATAATGTATCTCAATATAATGGATTTCAAGCAATCTAGATAGCTGCGTATCCGCCGGCCTATCCCATACCTAATTGCCATATTTATGCAGTCCACAGATATGTTATTGGCAAGCGATAACATAAAAATGGATCAAAATTTCAATCTTGGACAGCGAGTTTTGGATAAGGATTGATTATTAATATTGGCCGTAAGGTAACACAAGGTTTGTAAGATAAACTGTTTACAGGTTTGTAAGCGTTCTATGCGGTCTTTACAAGCAGCGCCATCGAGTGCCTTGTCTAAGTATAAATAGGTCGTTTCTAGTTAGCCGTACGTTTACATAGTAATAAAACAAGTAAAATATATTTCCATTTCATTGATAGGCCCTTCAACTTCTTAACTAGAGACAAAGAAAATCATGTAAATAATTATAGCCCCTGGTCTTTCGACGATGAAGTAAAATACAACAAAGTTATTTCATTATTAACCGTATGCTCACCAATGGCCATCATGTACGCAAGATATTTTTTTACAACATTCTAAAAATAGAGATTTACGAAGTAATATCAATATATGCACAAAAAGGTTTGCTTTCTCCTTTATTGAAGATAACATCGAAGACGATGTGTTCTTCATTTCAACATTTTCCTTTCTCCATTACTTAGGTCAGTTGATTTTACTAAGCGATTGGAAAAATATTTCAACTATATTATAAAAATGATAAAATATAAATGTGATTAACCATATTTAAAGTTATGTTAACAGACTTTGCGTCAAGAGTGCAATGTGTATGGTGAAAGGTCAACCCAGTACATTCCTCGTTTATTTAAAACAATGTTTAGCGAATTACGTTGTTGTATTTCTAAAACCAAGAAAAAATATAAACTAAAAACTTATTTATTGAATAACTTGTAACTCTACTGTGAAGATCTTTATTAGAATGTTTCAGTAATTAAAAATCTGCAAATTGTATTATAAATGCTTACTATAATAAACTGCGCCTTCATAAACTGAGTTGTAGACTTGTGACATTTTAAATAAAACCCATGTGGTTTTTAAAATGGCTTTATGTAGTGAGTTAACGAATACTAAATTTCTAATAAATGGAAATAAAATGTATTTACACAAATAACCAAATATAATAATGGTGCGTTGTCAACATAAGGCTGGAAAGTCTACATGGGTAAGTTATCTATTATCAACCATATCCTAAGAACCACAACACCACCACTGTTTTACCTTTTTCAAAACCCTACCTAAGCATATGATTATCGTTTACAATTCGCTTAACCTTTTGCAGACGACCAGTGGTGAGCATGAGGTTACTAAAATTCATTAAGTAAAACCATTCCAATCGTGTATTTAAAACTACCGAAACCGAGTAAAAATGCATTGATTATACATATTTTATGCTTCTGGGGTGGGAATGTACTTACATTGAAACTTAAACATAAGTGAAAATGTTAGATAAGTTTTTTTTATACAAGAAGATCACAGAAAAATACATGGTTATATAAAGGGAGGCTGTCATAATAAAACATCTGTTCTTATTACTTTGTTCAAACGAAGGTTTGTTATTTTTGATTTTAAATTTTCTAATACAAACAAAATTGCACCCGGATTGGATAAGTGCCCGGTTGACGACAGTAGTGCCACCTATCTCATTGTGGGATTTATTATGCGCGGCTAATCATGGGTGCGCCCTGGGTAAGATGGCCTACTCTACGGAGATATGAGCGTGAAGATATTTTTTTACTTTTGTAACACGTTAACATACGAACATATACATATAACTCAAACATTATTTATAAATAAATAAATATCTCTGGACAAGTTACACAAATTGAATCTAACCCCAAAGTAAACAAATTATATGCTTGTTGGGTGTTATTATTCTACGATTCTAACACATAGAAATACTTAAATAGATACCAGAAAAAAATTAATAAACACCCAGACCCGGAAATACAGACATTTAAATGTTCATCACACAAATGCCTGCCCCCGTGGGGAATCGAAACCGAGTGTTCGCGGCTAGTCGGTATAGTTAGTCGTGTACGCTAGCCACTCGACCATCGAGGCGGTCATATAAGTTTTATTATACCAGCCACGGACACTATATTTTACCATGTCTTATCAAACCAAACAGATTCATGGTCATTTGACCATAAAACGCCTCCGTCTGACAAAGTCAATGGTATGTCAGTGAAATGATAAAGTATTCAATTGGTATAACCAATATTTCGTTTTAAAATTACAGAAGCTAAAATACAACACACAAAGATAAGACAATAACATTTAAAATTTGTTTCCTGTTTTCTGAATGTGCACAGTAATTACACTGATTTATTTACATATTTTTTCAACACTTGTAAAAAAACTTTAAACAATCCTCATCTGATAGTGAACGAAATTGATACAATTTTGATTATTTTTTGTATTAGAAAATGTAGCTTATTTTTTAGCAGTGCTGTATTTTCACAATTAGGACAATAAATGTATAACTATGGACGGTAAAATAAACATGTTAAAACAAAGTTAAAGACAACAATAATTAATATTAACAAAAAAAAGTTATCCATATTATGCGTTTCAAATCGTTACTAATAAAAGATACATAATACAAATATTGATCCATATTACCAATTAATATTTAAATAGGTGCAGAAAAAAGTTGTTATTTCTTGAGTCAAACATTTTTTTTGTTCTTTCGTAGTAAATAAAAAAAATGAAAGAATGGTTTGACACCAGTATCATAGTGTTGCTATATTTGTACAGGAAAACAATCAAAACTTAAAGAGAAAATATTTAAACAAAGTTATTGACAAATGAAATTTGGTGTATAGATTTTTTTATTAACAGGCTTAAAAACTGACTGACGAAAATTTAAAAATAATTGCCATACTGTAAAACGGTAAAAGTGACTTTGCCTTATTAAAAATATAACAAGTATAACTTCTTTAACACTAAAGATGTACAGAAAACAAAAACGATTCAATAACACATCATTTCCTACGAAAATCACATACGCATTTCATTGAGAAGTCCATAGAAATCTTAAATTACCTATACATTTCACCTATATTTTGTAAATTATTTAAACATTTAAAAAATTAAGTCACTTAAACCAACAATGGTAGGACTTAAGTTTATTTTCCATCCACACTGATACCCATCCCAGATAAGGATTACAAACCCTCAACTATATATTTGTGAAAACATTGTTTATTTAATGACATAGCATTAAGTTGATAAAAAAAAATATTACAAAAGAAATACACTAATAAAAAATAGTTCATGAAGTGTGGTATAGAAAAAACAATATGGAGGCGAAAGTAACAAATGCCCGACTATTTTGCAAATAACAAAATTGAAGGTAGATTGCACTAAAAGGTTCAAAACTAGACCAAAATCTGGACTGACGTAACACTCTAGATATCGACAAAATAAAATAAACATTAATTTCCTTCGTGTCCGACGAAATAAACACAAAAGCTTTCACATCGTCAGCTTAGAGCGTAAACTTCCTGACATAATAATAGGAAAACTTTTATACAGGTAGGTATACTTTACAACTGTCAGACGATATTATTTAAAAAAATACAGCATTAAAAACAGACACAATAAAAAACAAAAAAAAAGGGTTTTCAGTAAAAAATAATTAAAATACTGTATTGGTCTTTTTACACCGAATGTCTTTTATTATAAACTACAAAAGCTATGATTTGGAAAAAAATACGAGACATATCGGTCTGCATACATAGTACAAAACAAAAATAATTAAATCTGACTACGCACTGATGAACTATAGACAATTTTACATTGGAAATGTCAAATAGTTAGTTTCACCTAACGCTGACGATAAAAAATATCTATTAAATAAGAAATTTAGTACATTTTAAGTAACACGTCATTGATTTTCAATTATAATTTAGTATACAGCCAGTGGTCTTCGTCTTGATCCGCATAGTGCAAAAAAATAAAAGAATTGATTATATTTTTTACCTATTATACACTATTGGTGTTGACTTTCAACAATGAGCATGATTGACTGATGCTGCTGAGGATCCGTATGAATGGTAGGCACGGAACGCAGGCATTCTATTTGATGTGAGGCCCAGTCTTTCTTTTGACAGTAGGTAGAACAGTACGGCGTCCGCCGACATAACGAGCACTCCGCAGACGCTTCACGGTTGCAATTGGCACACTAAAATAAGTACAGCATTAATAGTTTAAGCACTACAAATATATACTAAAAAACTCAATTTTTAAAATCACGACTGCGAGGTAAGTTTCGTGCTTTTTGAGTTATGCTTAACAATGCATATTTTTAAGTAACTCGACTACATCGTATTACGATGTACGTCGTCCAGATCTCGATCAAAAAAAAGGTTCTCTATATGAGAAATATATGAGAACATTTTTTTATGATATTGGAAGTTAAACAAACAGGCAGATTTTCTGATAGTAAGAAATTCACGGTGACTAAAGACACCAAATGTGGTATATGGTCCTATAGTTTTATTCTTAAGATTTTTTTTATGATATTAGAAGGTAAACAAGCAGACGGATTTCCTGATGGTAAGAAATTCACGCCGCCTAGAGACACCTAAGGTGGTAATGGTACGTTGCCAACCTGAGGCCGGGACTTCGGCCTCGAGCAAAAGCCTACCGTCTACCTTACCCTCCGAACCGGAACACGTCATGACGTTATGGCGGCAGGCATAGGTAAGCCGTAAAGCGGTGGTACTAATCCAGACGAGTCGCTGCAAAACTCTACCGCCTAGTAAGATGACGCGGTGTCAGTAACGGTAAGCTTGTGCTCGCCTTTTACGAGCTGCCTGGCAGGAAGGAAGATGGTCTATTCTGCAAAGAAGCGAGGACCAACACGGAAAAAAAACATCTTGGAGCTATGATTTAACTTCCGAATTATCAATTGCGTCAACGACAATGGCTAGGTACCTAAAACCTTATGCATTATTAAGAGTAACTAACCTACTTTGGTGAAAGCAGAAAACTTGTTGATCGAAATTGCTACCTTTAACTGAACCGACTCATGCTTATTCCTTTCCATTATAATTCTTAAATATTTAACTGCCCCTTGCACAACAATTGAAAAAGACTTCATTTAGGCTACGAATTGGACATATTTGAAAAACGAATTCCTTGTTTCGCAGACGGTTAAAAAGCCCAGTAAAGCGGTCACATCAGATAGTAAAAGATCCGAACCCACATCGACCTACACCGAGCCGATAATAGGATATTTTATGAAAAATTAGTATATTGGAAATCATATTAAAAATAAGTTGCCTAAGGAAATCTTGGATAGAACTTTTTTTCAGACAGTGCCATCGTGTTCGTTATAAAATGTTTTTTTTTTCTTTCTCATATTAAAGTGAAAGTAACTGGTATCGATATACCTGTTTATATCTGGCAACCCCGGTAAATAGCAAGGCAATCTCTGCACATTACATACGTCTTAAACTTCAGGTCAGAATATTTTTTCTTATTAAATTAATAAACTCTACATTAGACTAACTTTTTTTTTAATAAAAAAAATATACTATCAAGGATTTTTTCTAATATACTATTTAAAAAAAAACGTTTCATCCTGTTATAGGCTTAGTGCAAATTATTATTAGTCATATTTAACTATCTCCAAAAAAACGGGTGTGAGTTACAAACATACATACATACAAACAAACAAACGAACAAGCAAACAAGCAAACATACAAGTGAAGCTAATAAAAGCGTGTTAAAAAAGGAGACGGTTCTCAACTGTATGTTTGTTATTCGATTACTCAGTCAATAACCAATGGGTTCTAATGGTTCTACTCGTATTTTAGAAAGATAGGTCATGATTCCGAAGTGGCCCCATATTTATTTTATGATATAATTTATAATAGATATTTTTTTCGTTTATGTTGACAATATCACCATTGAAGGGGTCAATTTGTACAACTATTTGGAAGGACCCCATATACATATGCAGTCGTCTCTCTTCTTCTGAGCCATTATACTTCAAGTTCATGACCTTCCTGCCAGGCAGCTCGTAAAAGAGGAGCATAGGCTTACCGTCACTAACACCGTGATATCTGAATAGGTGGTAGAGTTTCGCAGCGACTCACCCGAATTGATACCACCGCCTTACCTATTCCTGCCGCCATAACGTCAGTGCTTGCCGTGTACGTGTTCCGGTTCGGAAAATAAGTTAGCCGGTTAATTTACTTATGCTCGAGGCCTAACATCCTGGCCTCAGATTGGCAAAACACCATTACCACCTTTGGTGTCTCTAAGCGGCTTGAATTTCTTACAATCAGAAAATCCATCTGCTTGTTTGCCTTCCAATGTCATAAAAAATGCCGTACTTAAGTATAAATTGGTTCAAAGAGTGTCGACGTATATATCAAAATCGTTTGTTCAAATCTATAGTGATGTAAATTTGATGTAAATTTTTACGGCTTAATTTATTCAAAACTCATAACTAAAACTATAAATACCTTTTTAGAATCTGATTCTTCCACATTATGTAGTGACACTTGCTCAGGGTCCACGTGCGCGTCCACACTAGCCGCTAGTATGGCAGACGCTCGTTCCTGTTCTAATCTATCTAACTGTCTTGAGCTCAATAATTTTACATCTTCCACACACTGTTTAAAATCCGTAGCAAGCCGAACAAAATTCTGCTCTATAGTTTCTAATCTTTTCAAAATTTTATTCAAATCGGCGAGTCCTAAAATCAACAAAAAATTAAGTCATATAGTTGTCCTTTTTGTAACGAAAATTGGGTACTATGTACACACCTAAAACCATGGTTCAGAAGTTGTGTCTGTATAAATAATTTTAATTGAAAATTTTAAGCGACTTATGTTATATGTCTAAAACAAGCCGTCCGGCAAACTTCGTATCGCGTGCTATTGACACCTACTAACAATTTTAGATAAAATCATTTTTCCTATTATTCTGATTTTTGTTCTCAGTTTTTCAGAAAATTCTTGATTCGCATTTAAAAATCAGCCCATTTATTTGAGCCGTTCTCCGTTTTACGCTTATCAACACCTTCGGTAATTCCTTTGCATTTATATACATTAACGTAACTCGCGATACCATACGGATTACAAATCCGCAAGAAACGCCATCTATAAATAGGAAACCGTAATTGAGTCAAAAATGTCGAAAATGTTTTTTATATTTTCTACTTTTACTATTTTCAAATAAAGCTCCCCTCACTCTGTCTTGAAGCTTTGCTGTCCCACTTCCCATCGCTGTCCGATCTAGGGGTAAAATAAATAGCCGGAGTGTATCCGTGTACACACATTTTTTAATACCCATACATCGTTTCAAACAGTTCAAGTTTGACAAAAAAATACTAATAGAAACAAGAATAGTCGCTAGCGTCTGCTAAAAGTAAAGTAAAAAACATTATTTGCTTAAATAAATAGAGTGCGTTGCAGGTTTTATTTCTTAAGTCTGATTTCACCTGTCTTACCGTGTAACAAATTTTAATGCCTTACAAATAAAATCCATGTCACAACTTTTAATACCTTACAAATTGACCCCGTGTTCCTTTGCAGAATAGACCATCCTTGGCTTCCTGTGGCTCATGGCCTTCCTGCCAGGCAGCTCGTAAAAGGCGAGCATAGGCTTACCGTCACTAACACCGTGATATCTGACTAGGTGGTAGAGTTTAGCAGCGACTCGCCCGGATTGGTACCACCGCCTTACTTATTCCTGCCGCCATAACGTCATGACGTGTTCCGGTTCGGAGGGTAAGGTAGTCGGTAAACTTACTTTTGCTCGAGGCCTAACATCCCGGCCCCAGGGTGGCAACGCACCATTACCGCCTTTTGTGTCTCTAGGCGACGTGAATTTCTTACCATCAGGAAATCCGTCTGCTTGTTTGCCTTCTAATACCATAAAAAAAACTATAGGACAAAATAACTACAAATGTATTATGCGGAGTGTAATCTATTATTTCAGTGTTCCAACAGAATCTCATCTCCTTTCTAATTTTCTTCATATACTCAATGTATACGTCATATACGTTCGACGTTGACGAACATCGCCTTACATTTCTTTTAATCGCTTATCTATTCAATTGTACAACTTTTGAAATAAATATTCAACTACAATACAAAATGCAAGAAAATTATGCTATCAATCGCTTTGCTATGCCAGGATTACCATTTGACCTGCCAAGGGTTATAGTTTTATAGAAATAAAAAAAAACATCACTATAATTCCAAGTTTAGAGACGTAAATCATAGTTCAAATAAATAGATAAAACACATTTACAAACTTGATCATGTGTAGTCTGTTTTTCAAGAAATTAAAAAAATAATATGTTTGTAGTTAATTGGTTATGTCTACGATATTGTTTACAAATACTGTAGACTTCTGTTGTTAATCTATATATTTTAGGATGCATGTAAAGCGTCAATCACTTTATCTACTAGGAAAAAAACCCATCAAAATCTGTTGCGTAGTTTTAAAGATTTAGGCATACAAAGAGACATAGGGACAGAGGAAACGTCTTTGTTTTATACTTTGTTTTGTTTTTTGTTTGTTTTATACTTTTATACATACTTTGGGGCAAGGTCAATTTGTGTAATTTATTCAAATGTTAACTCTCATTACAAACTTTCACATTTATAATATTAGTAAGATTCAAATTATTAATATTTCTATAATTTTTAAAGAAAGAAAAGAAGTCGCATTTGACAAGATTGGAACCTGTAACCTTTCGTCTTTCGTGTAACCAAGCACAGGGCAAGTGCTAAAATAAAAATGCATAAATATTGCCTATTACAATTTTTCATGGGTCATTCGCCATAAAACAAACGCCATTGTATTGTACTTTTTTTATGATGTTGGAAGGTAAACACGCAGACGGATTTCCTGATGGTAAAAATTCACGCCGCCTAGAGACACAAAAGGTTATAGTGCGTGTGATAATAGTGCGTTGCCAACCTGATGCCGGGATGTTAGGCCTTGAGCAAAAGTAAGTTTACCGGCTACCTTACCCTCCGAACCGTAACACGTCATGACGTTATGGCGGCAGGAATAGGTAAGGCGGTGGTACCAATCCTGGGGAGTTGCTGTTAAACTCTACCACGTGTCTACGTGTCTAAAATTAGCATAACTTCAATATTCTTGAAAACAAAAATCGCTTGGCCAAAAAATAAATAACTATAACTTAAATAAAACATGAAATTTTAACAAATAACTATCTGCATGCCAAATCTAAAAATAGCTCTTTATAGAAGATAAACTTCGCGCATAATGCAAAATTATTTTAATTTTAATAGTATTTTAGAAATACATTCACACCTTTTTATAGAACACACAGCGAAACTCGGCGTTGCTCGGATTTAAGATTAAAGACAATGCATGGTATACAAAACATTGAAGGACACATTTTATGAGTAGATATAGATTTTGCAGCGGATTTTGTTAAAATATAGCTCAATTAAGGGCCGCTTAATATTGAAAATGCGGTCAAAACAGATCCAGTACTTTTGTAATATGTATTAAAGTAGTTTTCCCGGTGTTGGTATCATAAGACCATGTGCCTTCCTGCCTGGCATCACGTAAGAGGGTATTTACCAACTAGACCACTGATAGTAAAATACTGTGCAGGGCACATTTGTTTACACACACACATTCATCGCCTTAACTATTCCTGCCGCCATAATTATATTTGGCATTGTAGTTTTCGGGTTTGGGTCTGAAGAAGCTGGAAGACTCGAAAATTAGGCCGAATAGCTCTGCAACAAGACAGCGATGCGCCTATAAAACCTACGGTGTCTGATCATGGTTGTCTCTTACCCTCAGGATATTTGTGAGCTTGCTCGATCTTAACTGTTAGATAAAAAACATTAAATTGTATTTTTACCCATTAAGCATACATTACAGTATAACAAAAAACTAACATTTATCCTATTAATATTATAAATGCGAAAGTTTGTATGTATGGATGTATGGATGTTTGTTACTCTTTCACGCAAAAACTACAAAGCCGATTACGATGAAATTTGGTATGTAGGTAGCTGAAGACCCAGAATAACATTTAGGCTACTTTTTATCCCGGAGTTCCCGCGGGATTGGGACTTACGCGGGTGAAACCGCGGGGCGCAGCTAGTATGATTTATACTATAAAATGACCGTTATCAAATTCCTTGCGCAATTTAGGATTATAACTCGCTTAGCTACATTTTATATCATTCGCAATTTTTAACATTTTAAGAAATTGATGAGATACAATATCATAATAATAATAAAAAATATAACTGGCAGGCCAGGCGTGCTTGGTATCCCTTGACATTAACAGCTACTGTTTGTTATTAAAGCATTGTATTCCCATTTTCCTTGCAATTTTTTCGTTTTTTTTTCATAAGAACCTTCTCCTCACAAGATATAATACAACAAAAAAAGAATTATCCAAATAGTTCCATCCGTACAGGCGTGGTTATGAACCACGCGAAATGGGGACCTCTTTTTTTATATATGTAGATAACAGAAGACGCAAACAATTACTACGAGTACTTAGATTGCAATTTTTTTTTGGTGTTGTTTGTGTTTTGAATATAGACAAAACCACTATAGGTCAGTAGCACCGTAACTTTTTGCTATAACCCTCCCCAATTGATACCACTGCATATATCATTCCTGCCTCCAAAGCTTGCTATTGATGTGTTCCGGTTTGGATGACAGAGATACCAGCTTTAGGTAAGCAAGGAGCAATTGCTATTCATAGTCAGCATCTACTTTTCAGGCATCTTATTTGTATTCCATTACTTAAAAAAACCTTGCGCATTGACTCGATAACTACAGTTTACAGAAAGGAATTTTGATAAGACATAAAAATAAACATTCGGTTGTGACGCCACATATTTTTAAAATACATGTCTCACTTTGCAATGCTAATAGCAAAATAAAATATCAACAACTATGGCCTTGGCTAGAACAATTGTTTGTTTTTTGTAATACTACCATATTAACGAAAAATATCCACATCGCAAAAGCACTTTATTATTTTAATTAAATGACACAATAATAAGATTTATCATTGTAAGTAAAAATAGCTGTAGCATTATTAAAATATGTATCCTATTAATATAAATGTAAAAATTTGTGAGTATGTATGTATGGATATTTGTTACTCTTTCATGCTCGAATGGCTAAACGGATTTGTCTGAATTTTAGAACACAGATAGATTGTGACCTGGATTATCATATAAGCTACTTTAAATTCAGATAAATCAACAAAACGCGGGCGAAGCCGCAGGCAACAGCTAGTTTAAAATATATTTGATTGCAACATTAAAGTATAAAAGATAATACAAATGCAACAGTCAAGCATTCCAATAAGTAATATGTCTATCAAATGATCCCCTAATAGAATGTTAAGTACCTACTGAATAATTCTACTAAAACACACAACAATCAGCTTAGATGTGTGTGATGTCGCAGTCACATTCCAGTTTGGATTGTAGCCGGTAAACATGCTTAAAGAAAAAGCTAAATTTCTCAATCTCAGATTAGTAATGTAATATTCATTTCTTTTGTCTATAAATGTTGTATATTTCACAGTATATTTGTATACTTTTTCTTACACAGACACACTAAATTATTTTTACTAAAAATTAATTGCGAAGCTATATCTTTTAATTCAAGTACTTATAGGTATACATTTGCAAGCATTAACATTGTGTAGAAAAACCATTGGCAGTAGCATAATTTAAAATATGTTTAGTTTATAGGTGGTATAAATGTACAGATTGTTTGCACAGTGACATAAGTCTTCTAAATATTTTTTTTATTTACTAAATTTATAGGACAAGAAAATTGATTACATAACAAATTAATCTGTAAATAATTCCTGTTTTAAGAATATAAGTACATACATGGAAATAAATGCTTTGAGTTCCATACATAATTACAAATAAGTTTGTTCTCCTGCAAGTATTTAATCAACTCCAAAATTTCATAACTTATAAAAACTCTGTTTACCTGGTGATGGATCAGGAGGTGGTTCTGGTGTGGCTAATAAATGGTAATCGGCTGTTGATTCGAGGCCTTCGGCAATGGTTTGCCAGGGTTCTTTGGAATGACTGTTACTACTAGTTTGATGAATATTGTCAACATCAGCGTCACTGAGAGTGTTCTTTCTTTTTACTCTTGCTTTCTTTTCTTCTGCAAATAAATATACTAACACTTACTATCCATTACAAAATAAGCAAGAGTTTAATCTACATGCAGTTATTGAACTGAACTTATAAAAACATAATATAAGTATGGACAAAACATTCAAAATGATTTAGTACTTTTCAAAGTTTATCCATTTATAACTAATCTTTCTTAAGATCAACTATATTATACTCAATGCTCTTTTAACTGCTACATCTATTATGAATAAAAGTAATAAATCAGTTAAATAACACATACCTTCCTGATTATTTCTTTTTTTTCTTTTATATGGTGTAAATAACCTCACTGGCCCCATTGCTGTAAAAAAAATATTGATAAAATAGTAAAATAGATAATTAAATCACAAGCACCTAAAGTTAATCAACCATAAATAAAACAATAAAAGAGATATTTCTGGATATTACACAGGAATTAATGTGATAACAAAGTACACAGCTTGTAAGCATTCAACTTTAGTTTTATTACAACTCAGGGACTATGACTAGGAAAAAATTAAGTACTTTTAAGGAACCAAGGATAGTAACAAAATAAATGATTGGTAATAAAAAGTATTTTCAAGTTATCAAAATAAGTTAAAAACTCAGCAGCAGTCTACATTCTTTTGTCGCTTTATTATCCTTGCCTATAAACTCAAATGTTGGAATTGATACTTCATAGCAAACTATCTAAGAAATTTGTTTTTTGTTTACAAATGCGGATTGCTAGAACATATAGATTGCTTTTGACTATGCAAGCCATGGATTATTTATATGTTAGCATTTCCTTAGTTTAGAGGTAAATCAAAATTACTAGTACAACTAAAGAAGTGAAACAAAAATAAGGGACTATACACAATAGGGTCGAAATAAGATTGTTTTTTAAGTGCTAACTAGTGTAAACATTTTTTTATTCTAATTCTGATTTTTCTTCTCTTCATTTAATGACAACTCTCTATAACAGCGGTCGGCAACCTTTTGGCAGGCAAGGGCCACAAGGCGGCAAAATAAACTATAGGTGTGCCACACTTGTAATATTTACCCTAGAAGCCAAATATACCTGTGTATAATTAGCCATGTCCCATAGAAAAAATGAAATGGGCAGAGAGAAGCGTTTTCTTAAGGCTGAATCTACACCATATGCCGTATATTGTAAGGTCAAGCACGGTCTTAGAATTTATTTTGATATTTAGAATTTATTTTCAAGACATTTACGGGCTGCAAGAAAGACGTCGGCGGGCCGCGGGTTGCCGACCACTGCTCTTTAACATTACATAGTTGCTTCAGTGTGGTTATGTAGAGTTTACATTCTGTCCCTCTTACTAATAAAACTTACGCACCTATTGATCTGGTGTGTCACTTTAAGTTTGCTAACAAAAAATGAAGTTACACACTAGATCAACGAGTACAAAAGTTTTATTAGTAAGGTGGTATGTTTTTAGTATTGATGAACTCAGTTTTGTATCATCATTGACAATGCTTGAGTTGAGCAAACATTTAGACTCAAATATAGATAAGAATGTACAAATTTTATTTTGCTACCTACAAATAATACTATTTTACTAACACATGTTTCAAGGGATACCATAATCTTATTTTATAAAATTTGTCCAGAGTTGAATTTTAATGCTACTGTATTTGTAAACAATATTTTAAAATAAAAAAGATAAATCTGCAAACTTTCTCTCGTCGGATCTCTCAATAAGTAGCTGTCTTCCGTTCCAGTGAAAGATTTTATATTTTAAGTAGAAATGTGTCAGAAATACCACTTGTAAGATTGACATATAATAACAGAACTTACCGGTTTGATCATCACAACAAGCTCCACATGTACAGCTTGTTGCATGAGGGGTAAGTATACCTTCATCAATTAATGCTTGGATACTCCGTCCACCAAATCTTATTGACCTCTTCCAATCTTTACTAGATGCTCTTCCACAAAGGGCCTCAAATTCACTAGGAGTATACCATTCCATTCCATGTTTGATACATCTGCCACGACCACCAGAACCTAGCCTTTGTTTGTGTAATTCAGCTGAGGTGTTTTTGCATCTAATGGGCAAGACAGGCATAAGAGCAGTTTCTGCCCACGACCGGATGCTACCAGACTTACTGGGCGTGGGTGAATTAGAAGCCGTGTCTTGGTCTTTCTGTTCCCGAGAAGGCTGAGGTGATTGTGGATTTTGTATAACTATGTGAGTAGGCTTTATGTCCTCTGATACTGGTCCACCTGATATGAAACCATTGTCAACACATAACATAGGCTTGAAGTTTTGCAATTGATCAGAAGTTATGACATTGAAAGTTGTCCCCGTAATGAGAGTCCCCACTGGAAACGACACGGGAACGGTAACAACACCATTAGAATCACTTGAAAGTCTAGCAGTTTTAATTCCTGTTGATAACACAGAACCGCCATCAGCACGATCGGAGTCGTGCTCGGCCGCAGTCGACAGCGGATCGGTTTCAGATACTTCGGTAATGTCCGGCATAACGACGTTGTCCGAACTTCTATTCTCCGCCATCACTTTTTTCCGCCCACCCCGAAAAATCCCCTCGCGTAGCGACCTAATTTTGGAATATTTACATTCACGTAATTTTTTTACATGTTGCAATTTCAAACGAGTCAGTCAACACATTTCTTCAAATTTACCAAAAATCCAACAGGCAAACATCACAAATCATGATGTTCACAGACTATGCAAATATTTTTATAAAGCAATATTTTTTAACTTTAATTTAATAAACATTTTATCAAGCAATACAAAATAGGTCACTGGTTTCAAACATAATGAATAACAAGACAAATAAATAAAAATATGTAAATCCAAAAAAAACGTGAACAGTTTGTTTATAATAGTAGTAGCTGTTTATTGGCATGTCATTAGATAGTATCAGTTGAATCATTGGCATTTTTAATCATGTTTTTTCATTTTTATTTCAGTTTAAAACGTCTTATGTTTGTGAAATGGAGACGCATAGAAATAGAAATTTTAGAGGTCAATGGTGAAAAGTTATTTTGTCTTCGTAGTTTTGACAAAAAAAACCAAAGCAATTAACTCTGACTAACGATGGTTTACTGAATATTTTTGGCATAGGCTAACATTTGAAAATTTTGACGTGTGTGGCGTAGGTACTCGTCGATATTGATTTTTTTACTACAGTCCAACTGTACGCATTATTATACGACTAAATTTAACATTCACGTCTGATACCTTAAATTAAATAGATAAATAGCCTCTCTAAATCGTCACATAATCTTGAAACTAAACCAAAGTGCTTCCAAGATTAGGCCAAACAAAACGTAGTTTTTAAAGTAATAACTCGATAAACAAAAACGAAAAATACTCAAACAAATCTAAGTTTTTAGAATATGCAATTTTTTTCTATATACTTTTTTCAAAAAATTAGGGACAAGTCCGTTTAGTGTTTACTCAATATTGTTGTGTCTCCTGTTCTAGCGTTAAAGTATTGTAAGATTTTAGAGTAGTGAAAATCTTTTCCAATGGATGAATTACGATCTAAACACAAATCTCTACAAAGCGCCGCTCATCATATAGCTTTGGAGTGTATTCATCCACAGGTACACCAACTTAATGCAGTCGGATATCAGCTTTGTTTTTGTTGTTATTCTGAAAGTAAAGATTGTGTTGAATGATGATATCAGCTTTGTTTTTGTTGTTATTCTGAAAGTAAAGATTGTTTGTGTTGAATGATAATGTAAAAAATATGCAATGAGCTTTTTTTAATGCAAATTGATTCCTAGTACAGCTAGGAGTTAAACCAATTGATTGTTAAATTATTATTATTTTAATATGTATAACTTTGCTGACTTATGGTTTTCAACTATGCAGATATTTTATGTATTTATAATATTGTTTTACGAATATGTTAAATATTATTTTTTTATATTACTATGTCCCAAAAATATAAGTTGACTGATATTAATTTACTTTGTATTAACATTTTGTAATAAGACATGTTAATACAATAAATATGAGTATTGACTTAACTTTGCAATGAGGTGCACTTGCAATATTTATCGAAAGTTTTTCAAATAATAGTTGTACATTTTTTTGTTAACTACATTGATAACAATATGTTTCACTGGTGTTAAAGATCTGTGCTACAACTTGCCTGAGCATTGATACTATGCCTTTCCTACCTTTACATTGTCAGCGCTTGGCACTTTTGTGTACCAGTAGTGAGGGAAGGGTAGGTAGGGTCAATAGGTCTAAGATTCAATACATGCCAGCAATGCATCTATAACATCTGTGGTTTAGATAGGCCATAGTTGAGTATAACCATCAAGAATTATGCTTGCTTTCTGTCTTTTAACATAACAAAAAAATATGTTGGTATGTAGATCTGACACAATAAGCAATGATAGCATAAAAAAGTAATGACCAGTTGCAGATGAACCTCCATAAGAGTAATCATGTTAGCACCCTTCAATAAGATTAATGTTATTTATACATGTGTAAATTCCTATATTATGTAAAGCACAAGCACTTGTTCACAGTGTGGTTTGTTCACTCATGTCTGTACCATTGGATTACACAGTCTGTACACGGCTCTCCTTACCATGTCCATCCCTATCCTTCACCTGTCCGTCTACAGCATGCATTTCAAGCCCAACACAGTCCACAGATGTTTCATCCAAAAGGACTCAAACCTCACATTGTAAGTATACAAAATATACTTGGTTGATTTAATTTCTTTTCACTATTCAACTGGTATTTTGTAATGAGCAACTATTGCACTTGGTGGTTTGTGTCTCACCTAATAATTTTATTAATAGCTACTGAAGTACTACTGTCACAGTGTAGTAGACTTTAACGTCTATTTAAACTTGGAGTACTTTAGTCTCTGATTATTAATAAGAAGGCTAAAGTCGGAGAATTTTTTAAGGTTTGCTGTAGGGACACATCCTACTTATTTTTTACATAGAGACAAAAATTATCTTATGAAATCAGTTGTTCATGTGTGCTTTTTTTAACAGTTGGATTGTACTACTACTTACACTTAAAATAATGAAATACAGTGCTAATGAGCTTTTGATGATATTCAATGCATAGTTATTTTATATCATCCATCTTAAATAAATAGAAAATGCATAATAACTATTGTCTGTCAATCTGGATTATGAAGATGCATAATCCAGACTGTGCGGTAATTTTAATTTTTCCTTATCAATTAATGTTTATGTGTTTGTATGGAAAGGGTAATGAAAGTGAAGGAAACCAGACCAGTTTGTCAGGATCATGAGGTTTAGCATTCAAAACTCTCTGCCTTGGGACTTGATGTGAAGATGTGTATGTATGTATGTTTATGTGCCTAAGTCTTGCCTAATTATGATCAAAGATTAGTAACAAATATAAGGTACTTGCAACCAACAAGCAGACATATAAAACAACAGCGTAATAAAAAAAAGCGTAATATATGCACCAAGGTATACATTGAAGGTACATATTCTTTACTAATTTTAATAACATTAAAGATAGTTAGAAGATAGTACAATTAGTAAACAAACTATCTGACTCCCCTCTAATGCTTTTAGTACCTATTGTAACGGGATCAGATATTTTTTAGCTTACTATGAAATAAAAAAATTAAAGACTTAACATCGTAGATAAATACTTAAAAGTATATAATCATTATATTAACATATAAAAATTTCCAGGACCCTAGAGCCTATGCAACACCAAGCGAAAGTCCTATTTTGGGCCGAGCTCTTTGTCTCACACCAAGAGGAAGTCCCCTGCCTGGACGTATATCCCACTTAAATGAGAAATTTCAAGAATCTCTTACACTAAACTCTGACACTGAAGCCTTAGTTGCCAAAATAAGTGCCATGTTCCCAACTGTCAGTGAGACACATATCAAAATATTATTGAAAAAGTAAGATATTTTTTTAATATATCACTAAGTATAAGTAGCTATATTAAGTAGACCTAATAACTGAATATTCATTTAATAAATTTGGAATAACAAGTATGGGATGAATCTAAAACTTAATTATACAACAGAAGCAGTTGAATAAAACTTGTATTTAATTGATGTTTGAATAAATGTTGATCTGTTTATTGGATAGTCACATCTTGAATAATTAATATCCTTGATGTCCTTCAGCCTGTGATTTAAAGTACATAGTCATTATTATACAATATTACTGTTCAATTACTCCATCACACCTAGTCCTCTTCTCAATACTAAAACAGAAACAAAATTGTTAATGGGTCACAAATATAAGTTTTAATTATTTAAGAGCATTTAAACTGAAAGAAACCAACTTTGATTACAATAAAAAAGTCACCGGTACACAAAAAGTATTTCCTCTTTTGCCCTGGGCTTCCATTACCATATCTAGACTTTGTAGCAATAGGACGACCTCAGAACTAAGTTCTTTCAAACAAAAAAAAAAGGAATTTTAAAATTGGTTCATAAATGAAGGAGAAATCAATTAACATACTTGGAAAAAAGGAGTCGGACATAAAATCTCATCCTTTTCAATAGATGGCTAAAAATAGTTTTTACTAAATACACACTTTCATTAATCAAACATGACAAATCTTTTTATCTATAGCTAAGTCGACATTCTCTGTTGAAAATTATGACGTAATGATAGATTAAACGTTAATTGATGACTCTGAGTGCCGACTGGAACCTTCAAATATGATTTCAACTTTCTCATGACATTTACGACATGACTCCATCTTTAATATAAGTTTACCTATGTTCCTAGATATTACAATCGAGAAGCAGTTGTGATCAGTGCATTGCAAGTGGAAAAACATCCAATTACAACTCCTGGACCTCTGACTATGTCACCTTCAGCTGCTCGTTTACAAAAGGGTGCTATTGGTGTTTACTCGGCTCTACAACTTGCGAAGGGAGTGTCTGGGTCGATGCATAGTTCCAATCACTTGACTCCTTTGACATTAACACCACAAGGTAATATAATTCTGCTTTTTTATTTCAAAATCAAAATAGATTAATAGCATAAGAATGTTCATTTTACAAATGTGATTACAAAATAAGGAAAGGTATAAAATAAGAGAAAATCCTAGACTATATTGTTTTGATCATGGCTATTATAATATGAGTTTTTCACACAAGTTAGTACCAAGTAGAGGTGAGGTAAACCGTCCGAAACAGCTTTACTTTTGACAAGTTCGAAAAACATTCTCACTGTCCTCAACAAAAAGATATTTAAAACTTCCCTCTCGTTTCTTCCCGAGGAAATTGGTCCAAGAATTTTTTGGGTCCAAGCTTAACATATTAGTTATATGGTCTGTTTATCATAATGTAGACAGTTGCAGTTTTATGTGAATGCTCTTCTAGGGAGGGGCAACATTCACCCACTGCCCGTACTTGGCTATGCCAAAATACGCTAAGATGTTAATGTATATATTACCTAGGCCAACAGCGGATCCAGGGGGGGAGTCATGGGGGTCATGACTTACCTGTACATGTATTACATAGAAAAAGTACCACCTTTGGAAAAAACCCCTAGAACGCCTAGTATAAAGTTTTCGCGTCCTCATTCGCGACAAAAACGTGTAAGTTGTCAAATAGACATTTAACATCTCACAAGAATTGTCAAAATCGACTTGACAGTTTCCGCGTCACAGTTTCAAATTGAAGAGAAAGAAATCAACTTATACGCACTTATTTAATAGAAACGAGAACTACTTATTGAATTAGGGTTTCCTCGCGTTTTATATTAAATGATGAAAGATCAATCATAATCTTTCGTCATAGCGTTAATGCTCGTCATTGTCATATTATTTTGTAGAAGATAAATAAGGTGGCTGGTGGACAATTGTGTGGTAATCCGGTTGGGTTGGCAATTTCTAACTTAGTCAGTAGTCTTGTTTATGCTTAGCTCATCACTACCCGAGTCCAAGCATAAATTAAAAGAACATTGTTTTATTATCTAGGATCTCCACTTCTGCTAAGGCCGGCATCTGGTGCTTCAAGTTATTATGGTACTACAAGATCCGTCGAAGGTCAAGGAAACAGACATCAGTCGCCGAAAATGAAGTTGAAGTAAGAATTTTTTATTGTTATATTTATATATTTTATACATAACATTCCGTATGCTGTACCTTAGCGACCGTGGTCTATCATTTATTAAAACACTACCTGTTCCCGCGAACTTCGTTCCGCCCGTTCAGTTTGTATGGAAAAATTAAAATGTTGTTTTTCCCAATTTCGTCACGATCGAACAGGATAAAAACTAACTATACAACTAACTATTTGTCTTTCTCCCGGTTCTATTCTACCTCCCCACCAATTTTCAGCCTAATCGATTCAGCCGTTCTTGAGTTATTAATAGTGGAACTAACACCACCTCCTTTTTACATATATAGATATCATTAGCAATCGCGGTATCACAGTGGAAACTCTTAGTGGAACCTCCTTCCTTGTACGCGTACCATGACATACAATCGAAAAATTACATTCGCAAACAGTTATGAAGTATTTACTGATATTAGCACCAACATTTTTGTTAACTTATTAAGTATTGGGGCCCGATATTTTAGCTTAAACAGTCTGTGTGACATATATAAAGAAAAAGAAAACATTTTTTGCAGGTACCTGAAAAGTATATTCCCCAAAGCAGAGGAAACATTAATATTAGATGTTTTAGCAAATAAAGATAATAATGTACAAAAAGCTAGCGAAGAGCTCATTACTATGGGTTTTAGCAAAAAAGAAAAAATAGTGCAACAGAAGAAGAAAGAAACCGAAATACAACAGCCACCGAAGAAAGTTGTTACTATAATGAAAACAACTGAAGAGAAAAATGAGTGTAAGTAAACAAATTTTCCATTCAATTTGGTAGTAAAAAATCCTTCTTAAAAGTTGTCTTACAAGTATTGTAGTGCTCTTTTTACCACTTCCTTGTCGTACTTTTTCTTCTACTAGGCGGATGTCACTGCACCAGACACAGCTCCAAAGAGGTGATACAGATTTTAACTTTTTTTGACCGCCTTGCTGGTCGAGTGTCTAGCGTGCAGGCCTAACTACACTGACCAACCGCGAGGCTTGGGTTCGATTCCCGACGAAAGCATGCATTTGTGTGATAACTATTAAGATGTCTGCATTTCCGGGTCTGGGTGTTTATTATTCTGGTATCTATTTAAGCATTTATATGTATTAGAATAGTTGACTAACACCCATATCACAAGAAAAAAAGACAAAAACATAAAATTTGCTTACTCTGAGATTAGTTTCAATTTGTGTAACTTGTCCAGAAATATTTATTATTTATTTATATTAACTGTGTACTAAAAAATCTTGATTTGATTTCAATCATCTATGTGCATAATAATTACGATTGTTCCTCAATTCCAAATTACTTCCATGGGGCCACATCGGAAGTACGCTGTTTCAAATGAAAAAGGAATTTTAAATTCGGTTCAGAAATCGATTGACATGAAAATAATTTAAAGGAGTGGAAAAACTCCTTTTTCAAAGTCGGTTAAAAATTGCATTAAGGTTTTTTGTATGGTTTGAAGACGGATTTACTAATGGTAAGAAATTCACGCCGCCTAGAGGCACCCATGTTGGTAATGGTGCGTTGCCAACCTGAGGCCGGGATGTTAGGCCTCGAGCAATAGTAAGTTTACGGCTACCTTATCCTCCCAATCGGAACACTTCAACGGCAAGCACTGACGTTATGGCAACAGAACAGATAAGGCGGTGGTACTCATCCGGGCGAGTCGGTGCGAAACTCTACCACTTAATAAATGTCACGGTGCTAGTAACGCTAAACCTATGCTCGTGTTTTAAGAAACGCCTGTCAGGAAGGCAGATGTTCTATTCTGCAAAGGAGCCCGGACCAACTGTTTTATCACCAATTACTTTATAGATCGACATAGTTTGTGCTGAATTTTCGCTGAAATCCAACATACCGACTTGACAACAGTGATATTAAAAAACATGTCATTTTCTACGAAACCCACTCCAAGAATCTTTGAGTCATATCATCTAAATTTCCACTATACCACGTACCTGTATCAGTTATCACTGCCAAAACTATATTTTATCAATCAAATCATTGTGTCAAGATAAAGAAAAACCATGATTTTTTTTCAGTACTCTTTTGAAGCTTGAACTATTGTCCAAGACAAAAATTATTTCAATACTTGTTATAATCAAAATTTACAATGTGGTTTATCGTATGTAAATATGTTTTGTTATGTATTAACAAGTGTTTTTTGGCACATTTCATTTAAAATGATTGTATTTTTTTTCTAGTGAAACTCAAATTGCAGAGGAAGTATAGCAAGGTTGCTGAAAGAGTGGTCTCGATCGCGTTGGAAAGTGTAGACTATAATGAAGACCGTGCTGAACAAATACTATCTGCTGTGCTTATGGAGGAAGACGCACCAAAAGTCGTTAACTCTTCAGAAGTCAAAGATATCAGGCGTCCAAGTACAGTTGAAACTATGAATGGGTAAGCATTTTTACTAAAAATAATATATTATTGTCATTTTTTATGGTATGTAAGGTCCAAGTTTTTTTAATTAATGATCGTCATTAATGTTACAATTAAATATCATATTTTCAATATAAAGATCATATAAACAGAAATTTAATTTAAGTGTTAATGCAATTAATAAACGATAAATATAATTTATTTTTATTTCATTCTTTAATTATTTCAAATGCGCTAAAAGTGCTAAAATTAAAATATGTATAATAATTAATATGGAATTCACTTTAATATGTTTTGGCTTATGACACAATTGTAATAAAACTAACTTTTTTTATCACTATTTGTTCGTCGAAAGTTATGTTTTCTTGTCAAGACATACCTAGACAAACATTTATTTTCCTTTTTTACGCAGACTCCCTTTTCGTCATCTCCCTTGATCCTTTTGATTTATCACCCATCGATTGCTCAAATGGGTAACAAGGTTTGTCATAGCTTCTGTTACTGTATTCATAAACCTTGAGATCTTATTGTAATGTGATAAAAACATTTGCAATAAAGAATCTTCTTGGAAAATCCAGATAACATTATCTGTTTATTTTAAAAACTAAATTGATTATGATTTTGAAAGGTTTGTAGTTTTTAAAATGTAGTCATAGCATAGCATTTAACCTGTAAGTATTTTTAATAATCCGTATTAAAATTTGAGTGTTACGGGTTTATTATTAATAATAATGTTCTATATTATTTACTCAATTTGAAAAAAATATGTTTTAATTGTTTTCTTCACAATTCTTCTTTACAAATAAATAACTGGGTACATCGTATTTTTATTTTTTTATTTTTTTAGCACTTGCCCTGTGCGTGGGATAAATTTCTATAAATTTTAAAGAAAGAAAAAATTTATAGTAACTGGGTACAGTTAACATTGATAATATTTCTTCTGCGCACCGAATAAAGCTATTTGTGTTGGTCTATCTTCTATTAACGAAAGTCAGACGAGGTTATGTTGTCAAAGTAGCATGCTCGTCAAATTTCCACAGACATAATCTGTACTGTACTTCAATATACAACTAAAGTTGTGGGAGTTAGTACAGTGCTACCAATTTAACTGTTTAGTAAACAGCATTGCTAGTGTTACATTCACTTCACTGATATCGCCTAGAAAATAGTGGTAAAAATACCAAAATAACGAAAAATGAAGTTGGGGGAACGAATTTCGATTTTCATACTTCAGAAGCTATTGGGCGTAGTGATGTTTCACGAAATAGCGGTTTAGTTCTGATTTTGGCCTCTGAACATATAAATTGATGGCACTGTACTCATACTACTGAAATTGACATGACAAAAATGCCCTTAGTATTTTCTTTCATTTCAAAAAATATAGCAACAAATTTAATCGGTGCGCAAGAAAAAATCAGCATCGAAATTGTTTTTACAGCACTCTTGTATATTGCCTATTCAGTCTATTTGCTTATTTTGCTTCAATATTGCATAAGTGTAAATGTTATATAACTTAAGTATCTTTGTATTCTTCATAATAAAATACACTTATATTTATGCAACTTCCTAACCTAATTTCATTTCAAGGACGAGATTGATAATACTGTTTTAAATTCTTAAATGCTTGTGTTTTTTGAAAAGTTGATTTGTTCACAAGGTTTACCGTTCAGACATTTCTAAATGACGCGTGCTATAAATGATAACAAATGTCTGACACAAATTATACGTTGTTTCGTTTTCTCTAAGTAATTTAATATATAAATATGAATCCCTATTTCTACAATCACTTCATCATGCGTGAGCAGATCAACTGATTTTTCTTTTTTTCTTGTGTTAATTATTTGCAGGAGAAGATTAAAAAAATCATAGATAGGACAAATCTGTCGGCTCAGTTAGTATTTAATAAAATCTCTCTTAGTGTAGATAATCTCGTTTATTATATGATATGATTAATTGATGGATATATTGTTTATAATATTTGTGGTTGCGGTATATTAAATTCTACATATTATTATGAATAAAAAATCTGTTTATAGTACGAGTGGATGAAGTTTAGTTACTTTTAAAATAAAATAAAATTTCTTCAAATAAATCGTATTTTGTGCGCTATATGAGGATTTTAGTTCAATGTTCTTGATATTATTTTATTTGTAAAAGATAAAATCTCCTCTATGATACTCATTGGTTTGTCAATGAAATATTATTTTGTATACTTAAATTTATCAATCTCGTCTATTTTGGCATCACTCACACTCATTAATTTCGTACGGTTAGCACGTGTACCGACCATTCGGAGCGAGAGCAGAGTCCCCCCCGTCCAGCTCCAGTTGCCCGCCGCCTCAAGACTTGGACGGAGCACTTGAAGTATGTCTTTTCATGTTATAAATGGGTCTTATTAAATTGTGGTCGTTTATTTAAAGTTTTTATTTATGTAATGCTAATTAACATAAACTTAACACAAACTAAACTTAATGTCTTTTTAATTTGTCTTTGATTTAATACTTCGAACAAAATAAACTATAAAGTTTTAAAGGAGATTTATTATTATACTCTGTTACAGTCTTAATTCGTCCATAACAAATTAATAATTATACTTTGTAAATTATGGTCATTGTCCGCAAAAGTAATATAATGACTGTTCAACAGTTTTAAAGGTTTAAATTTTAATGTTTTTTTTTATTTTTTCTATCAAAATTCGTAGTTTTTTTAAGCTAAAAATCTCTGGTTTTCAAATTCAACTAACGCCCAATGTAGAGTGCTCGCCAGAAAAGTTTTGCGCGCGTCAAAAATATTAAACTTTTATGACATATAAAATATTGCCAGATACACGGCCATTGCCGACAAACACGGTGTTTTCGGAGAGCACAGACACGGTGTCGAGCTTGTCTTATTTTAATAAGTATTTGGGAATGTATGTATAAAATATAAGTTAAATCAATACCAATCCTTGAATGACACATGAATATGTAATACAAAAAAAATTGTCTTCATGGCCGTTATCCCCGAAGTGATAGTCAGAAATACAAATAATAAAAAAATACAGTAGGCGATAAAGCAATGTTATTATTGGTAGTGGATTTTTATAAATCGTGAGGGTAAATACATGTCTATATATGTCAACATTAGCACCCTCCTTCACGAACCAATTTATCTGGTGCGCACTATAGATTATAGGGACGTAATATATAAATAATTTATTAGTGAGTATAGGTACTGTAAAATATTTTTATTTTTTCCTAAAGTCAGGATACTTAAAACTAGTAATAAATCTTGAAACTACTAAAATCCAAGCATGTATCTAACTGTAGTTATAACTACCTAACAAAGTAGCTCAGATTCATGTAGGACTAGACTTGTAATGATTACTAGGGATTTTCGAATTAGTGCAAGAAATTGAGGCTGGATATTCTGCATAATAGTTAACTGAAGTAGTGAAGTAAAAAATTCCAAAACATCAGACTCATAGCAAACAAATTATATCCCTTTTGACATTCTGGAAGAGGTCAATGACCCCGTGAGATGTACGGCAAAAACAGATTTGACCGCAAAATTTTTTAGCGACAGTAACTGTTTTTAATTTAATTTTTGAATTTGATTTTTTATTGTTTTTTAAGTTTTAAGGTACCTATTCCGAGTCTCTAGCTAAAATGTCGTTAACTAATTCGAGAAAACCTTGTATATTAATACATTTGCGTCTAAAAGTTTAGAAATTTTAATATTTACTTGAAGTAATTTATTTTTTAATAAGATCCAGTGATATAACTTTTGTGTATGGTCCTAAAATCGTCTTCTACATAAGCATGGTGTTCTAAAGACATTTGACGTGAAGTATTGGAGTTGTAGAACTATAGATTAGCGTTGAATTCATATTGGAAGTAATGTAATTCTTTCGGAATAGTTTCGGGAAGTTAATTTATAAGCTAACTGTATGTAGTGAAACTGTTAAGATCTTCTACGACTTCGATTTCAATCACTATGTTCATCTAAAAAATTATCTTCACGCCTATATCCCCGAAGAGGTAGGTAGGTAGATTCACAACCAGGGCACCCATGACTAGCTGAAGAAACTTAGTCCCTCAATGTGATAGATGGCAAACCTATCGCCAGCAGGCACTTATCCAATCCCGAGCAACATATTTTTTTTAATTAGAAAATTGGAAAACACGTTTCTTTTGTTGCCAGACTCTGGAATCGAACGAAGGACCTTATGAAGTCAAGTCCAACAACAGAACCGCCTCGGAAGTGCACTCTTTTAGTTAAAAAAATGTTTTTGAAAATCAGTTCAGAAATGAAGAAAAAAAAAGGAGTAACTTAAATAAAATAAACATATAACCACCTTCTTTCTTGGAAGCCTAGCAAAACTTTCTAAGATTTACTCTGTTTCAGCTACGTTATTTACCTTTTGAAGATTTACTCGCTATTTCAGTTGTGTTATTGCTCTTATAAGATTTACTTACTATTTCAGCTGTGTTATTGATATTTGATTTACTCGCTATTTCAGCTGTGTTATTGACCTTTAAGATTTACTCGCTATGTCAGCTGTGTTATTAATCTTTATACGATTTACTCGCTATTTCAGCTGTGTTATTGACCTTTATAAGATTTACTCGCACATTTCAGCTGTGTTATTGACCTTTGTAAGATTTGCTCGCTATGTCAGCTGTGTTATTGACCTTTATAAGATTTAATCGCTATTTCAGCTGTGTTATTGATCTTTATAAGATTTACTCGCTATTTCAGCTGTGTTATTGGACTTTAAAAGAGCCGACTTAAATGGTTCAAAACATAAGGGGACGCACCAGACCTGACTTGAATACATTTACTTGCCATAATTTCAAAACCTTTGCCCTAGAACTAAAGTAGGTAAATCCATGCTAATATTTTAAATGCGAAAGTCTGTATTTCTGTTTGTGTGTTGCTCTTTTATGTATAAACTGCTAAGAAGATTTTGATAGAATTTGATGTACTAAAGACTCGAGTTCAAACGTAAGCTATTTTTTTATTTGAAATAGTATACTTCCAGAAATTGATGTGCTAAAGACTCGAGTTCAAACATAAGCTATTTTTTTATTTGAAATAGTATACTTCCGAAGTGGTCCCATTGATACCAAATCGGGATCTGATGGAATCCCAGTGAGCCAGAGGAAAATACTTAATTATAGTGTACTTAAATGATTAACTTATTTAATAGTTTTTCTTCAATATGAATTCACTTGCAGTATCATTTTTGCTTGACAATTACGTATTTGATAGATATCATGTATTTCTTTATTTATTAGTAAATAGCTATTAAATATATTACATTTTTATTTTTACTATTATTATATATATTATGATAATAGTAGTGTAGGCACAGTTGTTATGTAATTTGTGAAATATATCAAGCTGATTATTTGTTAGATTAGTGTATATTATTTAAATAAGTATGTATTTTATTTTGATTATAGTAGTTGTAATATATGTGGTAGTAAATAAAGATATTGTTGTTAATTAGTTTAGTCAAAAACATGTAAATATTAATGTCATAGCTGTAGTCTTAGATTTAGTTTACTTATTCCTACCTAAAGTGTCATTTCTGTCTCTTATGCTTAATATAAAAATATTTAAAATTCTAATAAATCTTGTTCCATCACAATAATTTGTTCATTTAAATATCTATCCTTGAGGTATTAAAATTCAAGAAGTGATCGCTTGTTGTTTAATGTTATAGGAAATACTCTCGTTGTCATGAGACTATTCTTTGTATAACATTCGGCAAATAGTGCTTCCGTTATTGAATTTCCTGTCGCCATTTCAAATCATGTAGTGTATAATTTTTAGACATATTGTAGTTAGTGACCATGTAATTCATTTTAATTTGTTTAGCTTTTTTATGCTTTGTGGGTAGATGTAATTTTGTTAGTGCGACAATGGTGGTAATTCTGCTGAGCACCAACTAAACATGTATGCTATCTTTTTCTAAAGAAACAAAAAGAAAAGAGATGGAACATTTTAAACTTGTCAGATTAGATCGGCCATGTCTACTTGTCACGTTTTTTAATCATCGGTTTCCGAGGAATAGTTAGTTTGTAGAAATTTCACTTACAAACTAACCTGACACCACTGTTTTTTTCTATTACTAACGTCGAAGGAAGATAGCAATAGCATAAACTTAGTGAGTGGGCAACAAAATTACCACCGATATCAAACGGCAATTGCCACGATTTTAGCTAGTGTTCATTGTTATAAGTAACAAAATGTATTTTTTTGGTCACACTTCAACAAAATGGGTAGCAAACGTGTTTACTTGATAGTAGTCGTAGTGACTTATCCTTTAGGAATATTCTGTGGTTGCACAGGAAATGTGGGTATATTAGTTTATATTTAGTAATAACTAGCATTATAGAGGTTTTGTTTCTAGGAGGATAATATCTAGATCAATGTTCTAAGCACTCTACACACGTTGGACATATTTTGTGTACTTATTAGAATTTCTACTCTCGTAATGTATCATTTATATTATTATTTATATAGACCGCCTCGTTGGTCGAGTGGCTAGCGTACATGCCTAACTACATTGACCAACCGCGAGGCTCGGGTTCGATTCCCGACGGGGGCAGGCGTTTGTGTGATGAACATTTAGATGTCTGCATTTCCGGGTCTGGGTGTTTATTAAATTTATTCTGGTATCTATTTAAGTATTTCCTATGTATTAGAATCGTTGACTAACACCCATAACCCAAGCATATAATTTGCTTACTTTGGGATTAGATTGAATTTGTGTGACTTGTCCAGATATATTTATTTATTACTTATTTATTTATATCTCCTAACAAGCGCTGCCCAGCGGCGCGTCTAGCGGCGTGACTATTAAACCACCCTAAGTTTTACTTGTGTGTTGTTGTTTTTAATAGCAGAGATATAGTGAAAACCACTAGAAAATTGTGGGTATGAAAGCTTATTGCCAACATTATTACAATTCTAGTATTAAAAAAATACTAGGTATGGACTTATTTCTTCTTTATTGGTGTTGTAGTTGCGCGGTACAAAATTAGTAGTTGTTTCTTATTTTCGTATTATAATAAATATATCGTCTAATTTTATTAACATAAATGTGCATCAAAATTGTCCTAGCTTTTCTACTTTTAGTAAGTGGAATAATTAATTTAATTTTATGTCTTTCAGGCCCATTTTAAAGGCTACCAATCACGTGGAGAATAAGTACAAGTCTCATTTCTCTGTAGCCCCTAATGGGCCCAATATGACTCTGAGGCAAGGACCTAAAGATAGTCTCCTTTTGTAAGTAACTTTGACAGTGCAATTTAATTGTAGAAAACTACTGCATAAATGCATAAAAGCTTCACCCGCGCAGTAATAATTGTGGAACCATTATATCCTTCGAAAGTTGAAATGTCTCCTTCCTTTCTCGACCAATTTTTATAACACACAGCATAAGATAACCAGTTATGAAACAGATATACAATGCGAATGTGGATGGATGTAGTTACCCGGGAGACCAAGGTTGACATTCCATCATCAAATTGCTTGTATACTATCCGTGGGTTGTGCTAAGGGTCTGAGAAACCGGCGTGTTTGTATAAAAAGGTTAATTAATGTTGATGAAGCTCGAAAGGTCTGCAAGGATCGTGAGATTAGGCACTCGATACTCTCTGACTCCCCCGTACGAGAATTGGCTTGAAGATATGTATGTATGCTATTATAAATCAGCGAATTGCAAGTTTTCCCAAAACCGTCAAACAAGAATACAAAAAAAAATTTTTTTGTTTCAAAACGTCCAACCTATTCCACTTATGATTTTTTTTGATATATCCTCAATGCATGCAAGATTGTTTACCGTTTTTACGTACATACATATTTTAAGGCCAAGTCAGTCTGTGAGTTTGGCACAGAGTATCAGGTCATTTGGGACTCGATTTCGGCAGGCACATTCATTACTCATTTTTACAAACACGCTGGTTTCGGCCACTCTTGACGTACTCTCCGATAATACCCGAGCAATTTGATCGTGGAATATCGACCTTGGTTTCCCGGGTACTTACGTCTATCCACATTCGCATTGTATATCTGTTTTATAATTAGTTGTCCTATACTGTGTGTTATTAAAAGTTGGATTAATTTAGAAGAAGATTGAATTTTATAATAGCTAGAAACATGATGTTTCATTAGTAGTTTTTTTTTTCTGACCATAGTTCTTATCGTTGGCATTGACGTTTGTGATGATAATTTAGGGAAGACTACGTGACGTGGATTGGTCCAAATCCAGACATTCGTAACGGGAAAGTTGTCAAAGCTGATGGACCAGATAACCGCAGCAAACCTGTCTCCAACGCTCGAGGACCGTCGGGCCTCGCCAAAGGACCCGCTGGATTGGCAAAGGGTTCAATATACCAGAAACTGACAAAAAAGTCTGCTAAAATGTAAGTAAATTTTCTATAGTTTGGCGCGTCAAGTTCTGTAACGATTCGAAATAATGTGCAAAATTTAAAACTATGTTTCTTTTTCACTTATTAAAAAAAAAAGTCACTTATTTTATTTAAAAAATATGTTTACAAATTGTAAGCCAATTAGAAGCTAAAAGAGGCCGGGTAAAAATTCGGTCGTGGTTTTTCAAAATTACACAAGGTATTTTTAATTTGCAAAATATTTTAGGAATATGTTCTTTTAGACATATTAAACCAATAAAAATATTTAGTAAAAACCTATGTTTTATATAACAATATTTTACTATTTTTATTTTAAAGGTGTTGCAGAATTGACGTGAATAACTTTTAGATACATATTTTGTTTTTTGGCGGCAATTCTATGAGTAATTTTCAATATTTACAGAGATTTAATAACTTTGCATTCTTTTTAGTAATTTTTTGACTTGTTTAAGTTTAGTATCATTTAGTCCCCATAGTCCATATAACCATAATTGATGAGTTTGTCATCATAGACAAATATTTAATGCAATACTCGATGCTCCGGCGAACTTCGTTTCACCCGTTCAGTTTGTATGAGAAAAATTTAGCTTTCTCACAGTCTAATGGGATAAAAAATATCCGTCTCCTGGTTTCAAGCCGATTTTGAGTTATAAATAGTCTAACACGATTTTCTTTTATGTATATAGATTAATTGTGTACAACTCAAATCTACTGCTAGGATCTTGATAGAATGTATGTAGGACAATCTCGGAATAATTTGCTATCTTTCGAAAAAATAATTTTCAAATTACGACGTGGTACTAACTGAAATAGTTGCAGTCGGTTTTTGCAGTTTTCCTGCTCTTAATTATTTTAAAAACCGTTTTTCTTTTCAGTGTCATAAAGTAAAAAGGATTGGAATAATTGTCAGCTGATATATTTTAAAGTTTAAGAAATAAGGGTACGTTGATCTCATAATTATTTTTATTAGTTTACTTTGAATGTGTAATATAATTTAGCATTATTATTGTTAATCGATGAGATATTGTTACATTAGTAAGGAAATGAGCATACTCTTAATAATAAAAAATATTTATTATTTCGCGACGTAGTATCGTAGTTTCTAGGTACGGAAGTTATATTGCATGTATATTTTTTTTGTTAGTGAACTTCGTGTTTTTTTAAGGCTGGTATCTTCGTAGCTACCTATTTTTAATTCCATTTTAAACCATCAGATGGTTGGTTTTATTCTGAGAGAAGCATGGACCAGGCCACAACACTGCGTTGTGACGTCACATCGCAAAATCGACGTTACACAGTTATGCTATGCGTTGTCGCAACGCAAAAATTTCACCGGATACGACATCGTACGATAAGAAAAATGTTTAGTATTTCCCGAGTTTTGTATTTTCAAAACTATTTAACTCCTCAAAATTTGAATATACACTAATTGTACAAACTTCCCCTCTGTGCTTCTGTTTTTAAAGTTTTGTCTTCGAATATAAAGTAAGTATATACTAAACCGCAGCGCGTTGTCGTATTGCAGATTTGTAGGTTGCGGCAGCATGTCGGAAATTTCCGCGATACGTTGTGCGGTGTCGTAAATTTTAACGATGCGACGCCGCAACGCAGTGTTTTGGCCTGGCCCTATATAATGTAGTTCGATAAACGTTGTAGGTTAATTAACAAGTAAAAACACGATGCTTGCGTTTTGAGTCGTTCTCGATTCAAAACACAAGCATCGTGTTCTACCTACGAAAATTCTATAAAATTACGAAAACAATGAGTTTTTATTACTTTTGTTTAGTTTTGTTTGAAATTTATCAAATTCAGAGATCAATAAAATACAGTGTAATAGATTATGATACTTTAAAAGAAAATTCAACGGCGACTCTTTTAATTTTATTTAATCTAATGTTGTGCAACAAAATCTCCGCGTGTTAGTTGAGGAAGCGCGAATTGCCAACAGCGTTCGAATATCCTAGCATTAATATTAAACACTTGATGTTAAATATATTTTATTATTCATTAAGGTTCAACATCGATCTTTAAAGGAAATATTTTAGATTGGAAATATATTAAACTTTTCCTCGATGTGAGAACTCTGATTTCATTAAAAAATTGTTTTATTAAATTTTGAAAATCGTAACATGTTTTTTTTAATCTGTTCTTTTTATTCATTGTCCTTGATCGTGTAAAATACTTAAATATGTAGTGTTTAGTACCAACCTATTACGCTTAAGTTTGTTTAGAAAATCTTGGATAGCTATCCGCAATAAAGAGTAGCTAAATTCTCTGCCTTGTAAATGAACACAAACTGCAGTCCGTATAAAAAGAGTAGAAATTAATTGTATTGGAACTATTTTTTTCTCTATCTGGCAACACAATTAGTGTATGTCACAACCTCCGCTAGAAGTTTATTGATATTGTAAAAACCGGCAATCTGTAAATTTCAATGGTTACATTTGTTAAAATCTTGTAAACATTGTGCGCATTTAAAACGTTTAATACAATTTTTTGCCGAGTTTTACATACTTAATCTATATATTACATCCATGTAAGCAATGAACAAGGCTATTCGTATAGGAACTCGAGAAGTCACTAACATGGTGTTCAAAAGGTTATTAACAGAGTTTAACAATAGCTTAGATATAGATTTAGTAATAACAAAACATATTACAATAAAACTTGTAACTAACAAGATGAAAGCGATTCTTCGTCTTAGAATATATTTTAGTCCTAGCGGAACTTTTCCTAGTCTAGTGTTGTCATGTTAAAGACGGTGGCGCCCTCATTTTTGACTACTCTTTTTGAATGAACTGTAAAACACTCTAAGATTTAAGCTGGCATTATAGAATGTATTACATAGTATGATAAATACCCTTATGTCAATTTAAACCTTGGAGTATTTTAGTCCATGTTTATTAATGATGTTTATGTGTCGTAGCCAGATCGTAAAACTGAATGCAATATTATAAACATTCAATAATCAAGTCGTACACCAAATACCTATGAAAAGAAATGAAGTAGGTACTAATTTTTGTTTTACTTTGTAAGTTTTTTATATCTATCTTATATAATATAAAGTCATCATGGTCGCTTCCCTACTCCTCCGAAACGGCTTTACCGATTCTCTAGAAATTTTGTGAGCATATTGAGTAGGTCTGAGAATCAGCAAGCTCAATATATTTTTACTAAAATCACATTAAAAAAGTAACAGGACAACGTCTGTCGGTTCAGCTAGTTATACATAAATAATGTAATTGCTAGCCCACACAGCGGGAATGTGCCATTCTTTTTTATGATACATTTTTAGATCTGGCAACGTCTTATAAATTGACCTCCAAGCAATAATTCTTCCTTGTTCGAAAATGTTGTACTCTGTAATTTAGGAAAAATATTTCTACTTAAAGGCCCTCCATTACCCATCGAATATATAGCAACTACATGTGTTGCGTAAATAGTTCAATATTTTTGTAAAATAAGTTAGGAATTGAAGTATTTCTTGTTAAGTAGACATAACTGTTTGTGGTATCGTGCAATAGTGTTATTTTTGTCGTCTTTATAATAGTTGTTTTATTGAGGCCAAATTTTTAATGTGTCTAAATGTAAATATTTTACTTTATTAATATACTTGTATGTTGTATGTAGTAAAAACATTATACTTTTCCTGGCAATTATCGATTGTAAACCCTAAGAGACAGAACTCACTAGATTTTTACCCGCGCACGCGGCGGTCGTGGTTTTGCGATTTTATTTCAAAACTCACGAGACAAGTAATTTTTGCGGTCCCGAAGCCGCCGTGGTTGAAATTATCGCCCGCAAACTTGGCGGTTGATTATCGCGCGACCGGCGGCGGTTAGACGCTGCGGGGGAAAATCGCGCCGTGAAATGTACTCGGGACCCGGATCCTATATTCAAAAAACGAGTAATTTTGATAACGGATGGTAGTTGTTTGTACCAATAGTAAAATATCTAACTACGGTTGCCCGTTTTTAGTAGTTTACTGTAACCATTTTTTTAATATCAGTAACGCGCGAATATAGTAATTTAATAGTAGATTAATTATTAAAATTACATGTCCTAAATTTACTTGGCCTCGCCGATACTAGACTTGCTTTTTTATTTCTTTTTTAAATTTAAGCGAAATCAAATAAAACCACCGTCCTTAATTTTGTGTAGATATTTGATCTTCCGTCCAAATTGGCTTTTCAAAAAAAAAGAAAATGTTAAGTTTTTAGCTTAACTTTGTTCCTGATTAAAAAAAAACTCTATCTTTGGAAAAACATAAGGTCGCCGTGCAAAAAACTTAGAGAATACACATGACTCTTTTAACTTCACTTTACATAATTTGTACAAGTTTTTTTATAACAAATGTGAGAAGTTCCAAGTAATTTTGCATTCGTTCTGTCAAGTTTTGCCATCCATTATTTTATTCAACCTTCGTAAATCGTTCATAGTGTTGCCATATTATAATAAATAGAATATGTTTGTTGCTACATTTATATTTCATAGTCATTCTGAAATACTAGTCACACTCATTTTTTACTGGATATTGCTTCTCCACTTACAAGCTACATTGCTATTGAGCGTTCTAACAAGAAATCTTGGCTCATGTTTAACTAATTGATGAGACGTGGCTAAGATTTTAAATGAGATTCCTTTACTTTCTTTATAACAAATGCATTTAAAGTTTTATTTGTAAATATTGTAAAATATCTGGAACTTATGGATGTTCCAGTAACCTATTACAATTATTTTTTGTATCTGTAATATATTTAGCCTAAGAACTAACGAAGTGGTTTTTACCCGTGCCCGCGGCGGTCACGTAATTGCAGTTTTGTTTCAAAACTCATGAGACCGGTAATTTGTGCGGTCTCACAGCCGTCGCGGTGGAAATGATCGCTCGCAAACTTGTACGATTGTACGGGCGAGCGACCGCTGCCGCTCGAACCGCTGCCAACCGCGGGCGCTGCGGGTGAAAATCGCGTCGTCAAATGTGCTCGCACTTTATGCATATTATATCTCCATTTTACATAACCTGCGGGTTGGGTCCGCAACCGACGCGGGTGCCAAAAAAACCGCTACCTGAGTTCTTAGGCTTGATGTGCGGACAGAGTTCTTATAGGACTTTATAACTAGTATAGATTAAGAATTGTTCGAAGTTTGTCACTTCAAATTTTAGGTATAGACCTAAGAAGCCATTCTTTAAAATATAGGTACTCTAATCTTAACTGGAAAAGTCTAATGAAAACAAAAAACGGTACATGTATCACGCATGTCTTTTTCATCTCGCTAAATACTGTCGAGCTCACAAAATTTACGGTTTCGTATTTGTCTAGAATGATTGTATTACCTTTATTTTTTATAGTGACGTCACATTTATTCCTAGAGCTAGGGTGCTATTTTAAAAATATCACAGCTTGATACCAATGTTCTTGGTGATAAATATAAATTCTCGATATCCAAAATTGCTCTGTCAAGGGAAACTTTGTAACACAAAGAGTTGTATTTTCAATAAGAGGTTCTGACTTTAGTTGATGTAGAATACATACATTTTCCCCATTTAGTTATGGGTTAAATTGTCATACATTTTGGTTTAGAATGTATGAATATATTAGAAGCTAACTCTGAAGTAAATACTTAACCCCGCAACGTGCAAGTGGCCCTTAGAGTATTATATGTAACTTTTAATACCTCGAAGAATATACCTATGCACAAAGTTTCATGATGAGTGATAAGTTTTCACGATGTGCTTAGTGGTTTTTGCGTAAAAGTGTTATAAACTTACATTTGCATTTATAATGTAAGTAACAATGTCACCTTAATTGGTCACTGATATATCACTCAGAGATATCTCTGAAATAGCACTCCAATAATAGGTTAAGGAGTTGTACTGACTTCATAGCAATATCCATAACAATGCAAAGATTGATGCTAATCTTTACGTCCTGCTGACAAAACTCTGCGATGCTACGTAATTCGAACAGTGCATAAATTTGCAGTGTACAAGTTGTTGGCAACTAAAAAAACAATCGTTATTTTTTTTCTGTTGTTTTTAAATAAAGAGCTAATCGAAGAATCATAAAAACTTACGCATTATATATTTCTTTGAATCTAGCCTGATCATAAAAAAATCAATATTCATATTCTTGCAACACATAATAATGATCTTTATATAGTACTAGCTACTCCGGTGAACTTTGACCCACCAGTTCCGTTTGTATGGAAAAAATTAAAGTGTTGCCTTTCTTAGTTTGCAGTCCAACAGGATAAAAGTTGTCGACTTATGTCCTCCTCCTGGTTTCATGCTACTTCTTCAGCAATTTTCAGCCAAATCTGGTTAGCAGTTTTTGAGTTGACAGTGCAGCTAGCACGACTTTCTTTTGTATGTAAAGATATTATAAATTAATGATTTGGGGATATGTTTATTTTAAATAATTTTCTTTGAAATATGTTGTAGTTTATTTCATTTGTCACATTTTTTTTAAAAACTCCTTTGCGAAATCATAATAACTACCAGATGCGGATTCAACCGTCAAAAGAAGGTTGTGGTCAACTAAGTCACAAGTACGGGTAAATCGGTCTAGTACAATATTTTTTTTATTTATTTAGGCATTACATTTTTTTTTCTTTTCTGGTCTAGTAGTCCTGTATTAGCCTTGCATTCATGAGTTTCCTGGTCGAACCCCTATCGAGAAACAAAAAGAAAATGCGTTTTCTAATAAAAAGAAAGTTGCTTAGCATTTAATATGTACGCAGTTTGCGATAAGCTTGCTACCTATCACAATATCTTGGGCTGATTGCTGGTCACCTGTTTGGGCCTCTGCCTACAACTTTGGGGATAAGAGCGCAAAGATACTTATTTTTATTTAAAATCTTTAGCCAATGAAAATTAAAAGACCGAAGTATAAAATTACAAACTTTGATAATATGCCCATCCTGCGACGGTTGATCCGCGCCTGGTATCTAGCTAATAATGTTATCTATAACATATCTTAGGGGTAAAATTTTGAATATTTGGAGGCTCAGTCTCAGTAGTCTAGTCGAGGTCTAGTCAATTAGATGTAAGTAATTTGAAAGCATTCCATATTTTTGTGATTACCACATAATAAATATTTTAGTTTGTCCAATTATTTCTTGTTTTATTTCAATAGAATACCATATACCCTCGGACTATTGGAAAATACCTTGTGTACTTACGTCTAATAAGGTACCTCAGCAACTACATGAAAATAAATAAAATAAAGCAGTAAGCTAGCCAGTTAGCCAGCCTTCCTGTCAGCTAACTACCCAACATGGCAGCCAGCCAGCCAGCTAGCACTATTATTTTTATTATTAGTTTACCTTTTTGGTTGACCTATATTTCGAATTATTGTTTTCTGACTGGTATTGACAAAAAGAAATTTAAAAGTGTTACCATATTATTATAGAAAAGTTGGGAAATCACAGTAAAATTTGCAAATTAGGAGTCGATCCTACTTATCTTCAATGTTTGTTTAACGTCAGCTTTTAATAATGCACATGTAAAAAATGTTGATATATTTGTTTTGATAGATCTCTGTGCATGTGTTTCACCGATTTTAATTAATATGGTTTAAACATTTAAAATTCTTACTGCTACTTTTAAAATATTGAAAACCAGATTAATACGGAAAATCCGTTTAATTAAATTCATGTAACAAATGTATGACCATACGTAAAAAGTAACACGAAAGCAAAATATTTAAGAAACAGGTAAGTTGGAAAAAACAAAATAAGCAAAGCAACTATAGGTTTACTTCATAATTCAATCATAAATATAAATATAAGGGTTGGACTCCACTAAAGCGATATCTTTTTCCAATTGTCGTAATTCTTGCTCCATTTTCGTCTTTTTGAGTATCTTGGGTATGGTATCCGTCAACATGGGCAGCTGAAGAAAGGCTTTCTGCATTAACTGCCAATTCTTTTTAAGATCCTGAAAAAGGAAGATTCATGCTACTTAGGTATTATCTGAGATTAGTAACTACATAATTATATATATTGTCTTTGGTATTATTGTAAATGCATTGTCATGGTTTATTTTTTGTGTGTTGACATACGGGGCTAGGGAGTTGTAGACTATTTTTTCACTATATTTAAACGTTTTTTTGTTGAAAATCTCGTCGAGAACCTATTTATTAAAGCCGTATTAAAGACATATGGAAAAGCACCGTCACAGTTCGAACGGACGACAAGTAAGAGCCTTGAATTGGCTCTATAATATTTCCGTCGAGGCTCAAAAGCTATAATTTCATAGTTTTCAGTAAAAATGACAATGAATAGGTAAAGGTCGAGTTAATTTCTTAGCCGAAATAGTATACATGAAATTCAAAAGTTCCAAAAAAAAAAAAACTTGCATCCTCTTCTCTCGATCCCGCCAAAAACTACCAAGTATCTTTTCATAAATATACCTAATACTTACATCAAGAAGTGCTTGCCGTTCTTGCTCCGTTACAAATTTACATAGACTTTCTTTATTTTCTTCATCATACTTTATTTTATCCATTTGCGCTTTTATTTTTCTATTCCTTTTTACCAAATAAGCTGGCATTTGGCCGAAATCTTTCCGCAAACAAAACTCTGGGACTTCGCCAGAGCCTTTAATCTTTTTTATGTGTCCGTCTCGGGTATCCACTAACCTGTAAAACGTATACTGTGTAATAATTAATGGTAAGACAGTGTTCAACATTTAACACTCGTTAAATACACGTTTTACTCTAAAATTGGTTTCTTAACGAAGAACACGCTGTTACGTCATCCACGTGAAGTACTGTAGAGGTTGTATTACGATGCAAATTCTACTGGCTGCTTAAAAAGTATTATTAAATTTTGATAGCATCAAGAACGAAAAAAGGTTTATATACAAACTTCTTGTGTTCGTGTGTTAATCAATGGACCGATGTTGATGAAACTTTTTGTATGTGTTCAAGGGAATTCGAGAATGGCTTAGATTCACAATTTGGTCTCCTAGAAAATTTTTTTTAAAATATTGTTTAATAATAATTAGCTAGTTGTTGATTTTGGAATGTTTCTGTTATGGCCTCTCTCGAAATTGTGTTTAAAAAAATATATTTTAATATAAAGAAGTTTATATTTGAGTTTGACAAGAATATGATTTAACACAATAAGAATAACTTGGAACACTTTTGAACTTAGAGGCTATATACCCATAGGCAGATGACCGGTTAGATTGGAGGTTGAAAGTAGACTAGCTCTCTGCCGTCTGTTCCACTAAGGGACAGCTTATAGGAATGCAGACTGCTGATGAGGCTGCTAATACCGGACTAACACGCTAACTCTTTGGCAATAAAAAAAATTGTGTGTGCACTTATGTACACGCGTTACAACTTCTAACTTCTGATTATTTGAAGAATAGACCATCTGTCTTACTGCCAGGCATCTCGTAAAAGGCGAGCATAGGCTTACCGTCACTAGCACCGTGACATCTGACTAGTTGATAGAGTTTCGCAGCGATTCGCCCAGATTGATACCACCGCCTTACCTACTCTTACCGTCATAACGTCAGCGCTTAGGTAGTCGGTAATCTTAATTTTGTTCGAGGCCTAACATCTCAGCTTTAGGTTGGCAACGCACCACTACCACGTTTGATGTAGACATCGTGAGAGAGGCGGCGTGAATTTCTTACCATTGGGAAATCCGTCTGTTGTTTGCCTCCCAATAACATAAAAAACGCCTAACTTCACAGAAAAATGTTCCTGTAGGACCATCCTAAAAACTCCTATGTGTTAATCCAAGTTACTCTCTATTTGTGCCAAATTTCATGAAAATCGGTTCAACAATTTTAGCGTGAAGGAGCAACAAACAAACAAAATAATATTAGTAGAATCGTACAGTTAGGGGCGTATACGTGTCAAACATAAATCATTACAATCGGTCCAGCAATTCTAGAGTACGGCACATGCACAACCGGACTTTCATACTTAGTAAACATAGATGCAACTAACGAATTTTATTTAGGTAAGTATTCATAATTAAAATACCTTGGTTCTACATGCTTTGCTTTTGTTTTTAATGCCTTCTTGATATTCAGCGCTATACAATTGATCTTCGGTTTTTGTTGACCCTTTTCTGCTGGGACACGTTTTGGTACTGGAGGTAAATTTCCTGCTATACATTTATGATCTGATTTTTTGATTGGTGGCTGAGTACCTTCTCCTTTCTTCAAAAACTGATCAGGTGGTCTTACTGGTGTTTCGGCGTATCCAAAGAGACGACGCAACTGTGGCACTTTCGTTTCTTTTAATTCTTTTTCTAATTTGGATTCATATCTAAAGGAAGCAAAAAATAGAACTATTGATGAGAGATTAAGATTCCTATGACAAGACAACGAAAGCGCACGCGGCTCTCCTGGTGGCAAGAGGTAACCGTCGCCTATCGACACCATAAATATAGGTGTGTCGCTGTCCTGTCACCGAGGTGGTTGGCCAACTATGCAAGTCTACCGGCTACCCTACCCTCTGGACCGTAACAAGATTTACCACCATGTAACAATTATTTATCCACCATTAAGGTGGATGAATAGGTAAGGCAGTGGATCCCTACCCGAACATGTATGGTACTCTACCATTAGTATCTTGTTAGTGACGACCCATTTGACCTTTGTTCAGGAAGGCAGGTTTATTCTACTAAACCAACCAGGAACCAACATGGTGGTAATAGTCATAATTTTAAATCAACAAGATAGATGTATACAGATGTGTGACTACTAACTACTATTTAGATCATTATATTTATAATTAAGTTGAAAGGAAGAGTTGGTGTTAACATAAGAAAGGGCATGATGCTCTGCTGGCTCGGATATGTAAAAAGAATGACAGATGAAAGATTAACGAAGCAGATATACAATGCGAATATGGCTGGCTGAAGGTACCCGAGGAGACCGACCTAGGTTGATATTCCACGATCAAACCGCTCGGGTGCTATCCGAAGGTGGTGTCAAGAGTCTCCGAAACCGGTGTTTTTGTATGAAAAGGAAATTAATGTGGAGGAAGCCACGATCGTGAGGTTTGGCACTCGGTACTCTCTGCCTACCCCGTCAGGGACTTGGCGTGAAGATATGTATGTATGTACTAAGTAAGCAGTGGATTTACGGTACGTGAACAGTACCGTGATACCTTCTCAGCACTCAGTAATCAGTACTTCGTCAACCTTGAGAGAGAATGTGCCAGAAACATCTACTGTAATCTATGGATAAGTGATAGTAACCTGGGAGTTTTTGGCGGCTCTGGTGGCGGTTTATCTAAAATTGTATAAATCACTTCATCGTGATGCACAATTTCCACGAGAGACATTTGAAGAATATCTAAGTAACTATATTAACAAACAATTACAATGACACGCATTAAAAATATTTTTTGTAAATAATGATCTTCAATTGTTATTTGTAAGTTTGCTGTTGCTATGTGGTTTCTATATGGCTGTAATCTGTGGTGGTTGCTATGGTAACGAAATCACATTAGCGTAAACAGCAAAGAATAAAAAATACTCTTTAGCTAGAGCTACAGTCATAGCTACAGTGGAGCTACACATACTGGTAAGAAATTTAGGTTTGAAGCAAAGAGTATAATAATATAACTATACAGGACGTTTGAAGGAATGGTGAAAGTAAAAAATATGTACTACATAAACCCATGGTCATATATAAATAAATATTGCGAAGACTCATGAAATGAAATGAAAATTGAATTGAACAAATGGACCATTTTTACTAATTCTTTTTTGTCGTACTGGTTATTGTCAGCAGAAAGAGACTATAATCACTACGTTTTAGTATATATATTTTTTATTTCGGCTGAATCGCACAAATGTCTTTACAGATTAATCGGGTTTCAAAAAATCAATAGCTCAACAGTCAACTTCAAAACAAGCTACAGCTGTCAGTTGTTATTATTGGCATTTTCCTTGGCAGTTGACAATTAATGTAGGTTCGTCTCATTTGACATTTGCCAATGCATCCAGGGTAGCAGCTGCAAAGTGCAACAAGCTTTTTTTTTTAATTATTTTATTGATGTAATAGCTACAAACTTATATACAGTGCAGTTGTGTATGGAGTACACTGCGCAGTAGCCCACAATGTTCGTGAGGCGAATCCGAAATGGCGTTCGCAGATACAACGCATTTAGATGTATATCTAACAGTAGTCGGTCTTCTACAAACGTCGATAAATTGGACCATGAAGAAAGGCTAGATGGTTGTCTCAGGTCCTTGCCGTCAAAGGCTAAGGTGGTAATATGTGGTGGAGGAGTAATGGGTGCCGCTGTGGCATATCATCTTTCCAAAAGAGGGTGGGGCGCAGAAACTATAGTAATAGAAAAAGAAAAGTGAGTTTTTAAAACATTTTATCCTATACGTTGTTTGTTTTAAATTTCACCGTGGTTTCGATATCTTTTTATCATATATTGCTGACTGCAAAGCAGTTTGTCACTTAAAATTAAAAACCTATCACAATTTAATTAATATAAGTAAACACCTACATTGTAATTGTAAGTTGGTCCGGACTCCTTTGAAGAATAGACCATCTGCCTTCCTAGCCAGGCAGCTTGTAAAAGGCGAGCACAGGCCCGACGGCACTAACACCGTGACATCTGACTAGGACCTAGGTGGTAGAGTTTAGCAGCGACTCGCCCGGATTGGTACCACTGCCTTACCTATTCCTGCCGCCATAACGTCATGACGTGTTATGGTTTGGAGGGTAAGGTAGCCGGTAAACTTATTTTTGCTCGAGGCCTAGCATCCCGGCCTCAGGTTGGCAACGCATCACTACAACCTTTGGTGTCTCTAGTGTGAATTTGTTACCATCAGGAAATCCGTCTGCTTGTTTGCCTTCCAATATCATAAAAAAAGAAATTACCTTCTCACTTATTCAATTGGCATTCAGAATTGGTGCAGGAAGCAGATGGTATTCATCTGGCCTTGTGGGAGCATTCAAACCATCCCTAGCACAAGTTCGCATAGCTCAATCCTCAATCAAATTATTAAAAGAACTTGAATCACGTGGAAGAAGCACAGGTTGGAAACAATGTGGGTCTTTGTTGTTGGCCAGAACAAGAGATCGAATGACAGTCTATAGAAGAATGAAGAGTCAATCTGTGTGAGTATGTCCTTACATTTATTGTTAATTTTCTCTGGAGCCACTTTCAAGCTTAAAAAAGAAAACATTTCTTCTGAAACATCTTATATGTAAAACGTATCAGAGTTTCACTAGAAAAGTGTCATACTGATATGAATAATAAATTTCCCTGGACAAATTACGCAAACTGATCTAACCCTAAAGTAAGCAAATTATACACTTGTGTTATGGGTCTTAGACAAAACTAGTAATACAAAGAAATACTTAAATTGATTCTGAAACAAATTTAATAATTTAAAACTGATATTTAAATGTTCATCCCATGTATTATTATGTCAGCCTCCATCAGGAATCAAACTCAAGCCTCACAGTCGATTAGTGACGTTAGGTGTTATGTTAAAACTATTACAGCCGTCAATAGAACTTAATAAAAATAAATAAAAAACAATAGAATATGTAGAAAAAGTAATACCAAATGTAGTAAAAAAGGTAGATGCTAATGGGAGAAAACTCGGTACAATCTCGATAGTCCGGACTCTCGATAGATTGGTGATCACTGTAATCCGGTGGGCTTCGTAGGGAAGGCGGGTGGGTATTATTACGGGCTGCCATGAGCAAATGCATTTTCAGTCTTTTGTTTATCGACTTTCGTTTAGTACATAGTGTTAATTTAGCACGCTTGCTAACATTGTTGCGCCGCCACTTAAAAATACATACATATCTTTACGCAAAGTCCCTTACGAGTAGGCAAACAGCATCAAGAGTCAAACTTTAGGATCCTGTTAGACCTGCTTGGCTTCCTCCACATTCATAATTTTTCATCAACATTCAATTATTTAATGTTATTAAAAGATAAATTGTAGATTATAGAAATGTTAGGTAAAGTTGATAGCTACCCTGTTATTGCTAGTTTGGTATAGGCAGGTCAACTGTAAGCGACATACAGAAAAACAAAGCCAAAATCTTATAGTTTGTAAGCGGAACAGAATGTGGTCCCAATGCTTTTGTCTTTATGCTTTAATTTAAAAAACATATTCAAGAAACTAAAGTAAATATGTGTTTTTATCACCTTAAATATTGCATACTATAATCCTTTACTACTGCATATTATGCTAAAGCAGTTCTAGAATTTTAAGACAAGTTTTTCCTCAGACAGTTCTTGGGGCATTCCGTGTGAGCTAATTACTCCAAAGCGCTGTCAAGAATTATCACCAATGCTTAATGTTGATGATATACTTGGTGGTTTGTGGATACCTGGCGATGGTGTTGGAGATCCTCATTTATTCTGTATGTCTTTGATGAGAGAAGCTGTAGAAAATGGTAAGTACAGGTATTAAAAACATGATAGTAATAGAGCTACACTGTGAATATGGTAGGGCCTTAACTTGATTGACATCACAAACTAAAACATACACAAGAAAAATAGCGGTTGTTAATTTAGTTGCAGTAAAATCATACACGGACTGTTTGTAAGTAAACAGTCTTACAAATATTTAATTAAAGTAATGAAAGATGCTCGGTATGTATTATTTATGCTTTATAATTATTATTTTTTATGATATTGGAAGGCAACCAAGCAGACAGATTTCCTGATGGTAAAAAATTCACTCCACTTAGAGACACCAAAGGTGGTAATGATGCGTTGCCAACCTGAGGCCGGGATGTTGGGCCTCGAGTAAAAGTAAGTTTACTACCTTACCCTCTAAACCGGAACACATCACGACGTTATGGTGACAGGAATAGGTAAGGCGGTGGTACCAATCTGGGTGACTTACATTCTGCTTTGCATGTCATGTTTTCTTTATACAAGTAGTCAATACAAAGAGAAGGGCAACTTGACATCTAATTGTAAAATTAATAAATTACATCTATAACTGTTTGTGTTATGTTTAGGCGTTGGTGTAATGGAGGACTGTTCTATAACAGGAGTAAATTCAAAAGATGGATATGTATCTGGGGTGGATACCACACAGGGGCACATTGAATGTCAATATTTTGTCAATTGTGCAGGGTTTTGGGCCAGACAGGTAAAATGTAGCAATCTATGTATGTATATATAAAACATTTCTATTTTAATCTTTAATCATGCAATTGGTACAACAGACTGGAGTACCAATTATATGTACTGGAGACTTTACGTAGGAACATTTATCAATAACTAGCAGTATATCAGTTTGCATTTAAATTAAAGTACTGTTTTTCCCATTTTTTTCCTTGATTTATTTCCTTGAACTTTTCCCAGTTTTTCTTTAAAAAGTTATACACACACCATATAATTTTAACACCTACTTTATTAAAGCCTAATTTACTAAAAAACATTATTGATTTTTAGATTGGTCAACTGGCAAAACCACATGTAAGAGTCCCATTGTTGCCATGTGAACATTACTATTTGCATACTAAAAAGATAGAAAATTTAGATCCTATGACACCAGGTCAGTTTCTTGATTTAAAGTAATGCTTTAATTATTAGTATTTTGTTTTTGTATTTAAGCTTAACATTTTTATTTGTGCAGTTATCAGAGATCCGGATGGGTTCATTTATCTGCGAGAAAGAGATGGTTGTATTTTAGCTGGAGGATTTGAACCAGTTGCAAAACCTGTATATGAAGAAGAAAGTGAGTTTTAATTTAAAGTTAATTAATCTATTATTGTAATTATTGTATCACTTGTCCACTATTTATAGTTACAAAAAAATAGTTAAAATATTCTTTTTTATTTTTATGATTATTGCATCACTGTTTTTTTTTTTAAAGTATTGTTTATTTATAAATTAAAATTATATTACAGTCAGAGTTTGGTGGTAGTTTTCTAAATAATAGTATGTTTTTATTTTTATGATTCTTACATCATTTTTGTTTATAAATTAATAATATATCATTGTCAGAGTTAGCTGATATTTTTGTGAACAAGAAAAGTTTGATTTATTAATTTCTATATGAATCAATAAATAATTTATATTTTTAATATAGTAAAGAATGCTGCACAAAGATGTCTTCCAGAGGATTGGGACCATTTCCATGTATTACTTCAAGAACTATTAAGAAGAGTTCCAAGTTTAAATCAGGCAGTCTTGCACAAACTGTGTAATGGTCTGGAGGCCTTTTCACCAGATTGCAAATGGATTGTTGGAGAGGCTCCCGAGGTGTGTGTATACTTTTAACAATTAATGCAATAAGTGCTAAGTATTTGAAGTTCACTATAAAGACTGACATTAACTGTTTCTTTTTTATACGTATCCTACTAGCAAGTTGATAACTTGAACTAATATCTAAGACGAATTGATAAATATGTAAAAAAATTACAAACCCAAGAACATAATACCACAGTGACTTTTTTCAGTTTAGCTATAAAATGGACCTCGAAAATAAATCAGTTTTTTATAGGTAACATATTGCCGCTGTGGTCTAGGGTTCTGGCGCAGGATTTAAGTTCAAGAGGTCTCGGGTTCGATCCCCGGGTCGGGCAACTTAAAGACAATTATTCTATAACTATGCCTGGAAGTTAATTTATGCTCGGTTGGCGTTAGGCTTGCCACTTACTTCATTATGAGACTTTAGTGTCTTTGGCTAGTCGTGATTACCCTGGTTGTATCTCTGCTTATCTCTTCAGTTATATATCGTGAAGATCCTTTTTTTTATAGGTAACAGTGAATGATTTTCAGAGAAGAGCCATTTGTTTCTGCGAAAAGTTGGATCTCGCGAATACAGCTGTAATAAGAGGCTATTAACTTAGCCCAGCTAAATTCGGGTGATCAAACGTTTTGTAGAGACATGCATCAACAGTTACGTCAAGAAAATGACTACTTCAAGATTTCATATAGTAGTAAGTACTATTTAAATCATGCGCTTCGGCTACATTCGTCAAGCTTCGGAAATCCGAATGTATTTTAAAGATCTCTATATATTATAGAGTTGTTGTTACATAATTAATCATTTCGCTTAAATTTAGATTAGGTCAGCCAACCCGGGTTCGAATCCCGGGTCGACCAACAAAAAGAAAATAGGATTTTTCTAATTTTCTAATTAAAAAATGTTGGTCGGGATTGGAAATGTGCCCGGTTGTCGATAGGCTTGCCACCTATCACATTGTGGGACTTAGTGTCTTCGGCTAGTCGTGGGTGCCTTGGTTGTGCCTCTGCCTACCTCTTCGGGGATATGGGCGTGAAGATACTTTTTTTTTTTTTAGGTCAGCCAAATTAAAAATAAAAGTGTAGAGTGTAAAAAGTGTACAGTTGAAGCGCATAATTTAAATAGTAGTACTATTCATCAAAATTCATATGCATGTGTTTAATGTTATTTTGTTATCCTGTATTTTCAAATTGTTTAGGAATAAACTTCATATTATGTTACTAACGTCATATCGATGTGGGTCCACTTCTCGATCTGACTGCTATTGCATTAGAATATTTCTGAATTTAAGCATAACTGGCAGGACAACCTTGAAATAAGACCAGGGGCCCTACCATGAACGCATAGAGCAGTATTATTTCCATCTTGCTAAATGTCTGCCTTTATAAGCAACTTTATGATATATGTCATAAGGTTGTCTTTCTCGACTGCCAATTAGTATTGTTAAAATAGTAATGTTTTAAGAGCTTATGGTAACCGCCCATTTTCGGATTTGACCACTTAGTTTTTGGACTAGCCTCTGTAGAGTGTACAAAAAGTGCATATAAGCAAAACAAGTATTACAATATTCTTCCTTTTTACTCCTCTGAAAGAGTGAGAACTTGCTGGGACTCAAACATGTGGATACAGGCTATCTTCTTGCAGCAGAAAGAAATTCGCTCCATCATTCTGGCCAACTTAGTTAACGAGATAGAATTGCACCCACTTGTTCAATAGTTACTTGGGTGGTAGAATATTATGCACAGAATCCACCTGTCTATTAGTACCTTAGTACTTAAAACTGTTTTTGAAGTAAAATATGCAAAACACAGGTTTATCAGGATCTTCAGATTTGGCACTTGATACTCTGCCAACCTCTTGAGGGACTTGGCGTGATGATATGTATGTATGTAAAACTGTTATGGTATGGTATAAAATGCAGTAATAACACCATAGTAACATTTGTTTTGTTGACTATTATAGTTTCTAAGGACTTGATTTATTAAGTTACTTTCTTTAGAGGTCTTCTTAAAGCTATAGACTTGGCTATACCTCGTGTTCGTTCGCTAACATTCGGTCCTAAAAATGTTATAACAACAAAAATATGTTATTTGTCTATGTGAGAAAGACATTTAGAAAATTCTTTATTAAGAATAAATGTGTAAATTATGTGGATTTTTGACTACTAGTTAGTAGGTAGCACTAGTTAGTAAATTAGGTTTATAATATTAACTAGTCATTTTGAATGATAAGGATCCTCTGAAAATTTTAAGGGATTACAAAAAGAATGACAGATGAAAGATGGACAAAGCAGATATACAATGCGAATGTGGATGGATGTAGGTACCCGGAGAGACCAAGGCTGACATTTCACGATCAGATCAATCGGATATTATCCGAGGGTGGTGTCAAGAGTCTCCGAAACCGGCGTGTTTGTATGAAAAGGATAATGAATGTGAAGGAAGCAAGACAGGTTTGTCAGGATCGTGAGGTGTGGCACTCGATACTCTCTGCCCACCCCGTAAGGGACTTGGCGTGAAGATATGTATGTATGTACAAATAGAAGGCTCATCATGCAGAGGCATGCTCTGCATAATGGGATGATCAGGGAGAAAACGCCTTATCACAACTGATTGTAAAATACAGCATTAACACCGAGAAAATTCTAGAATGGGCAAAAGTACACAATTAGTTTATCTCTGCTCATTCCGTTTACTATACGTTCTGGGAACATTACCACTCTACATACTGCCTAATTGCGGTAACATATTAGTAAATTGAGAATTAGACACGTTGCTTGAATAAAGTTAATGTGGATTTCGATTCTTGCATATCGCACCTTCAGTAATATAAGGGCCCAAGTCAAAATTTTCACATTTAAAATCCCATACACGACTGGGATTTTGAATGATAAAGGCACAAAATGATTCGCTACTGGTTAGTGCTAGCAGAAAGAGAATGAACATAAGAATAACACGGTAATTATATTTATTTTAACACATGATATTATCGGAAAAAATACTGTATCTTAAAACACGATTTCCCAAAAAGTAGTTTTTTGGATTGTGCCCTTATATTACTGAGGGTGCGATATGTTATTAACAGTGCTGAAAATATAGTAATACATAGTGAAACTGCACAAAATCGACTTCGATTTCAATAGGTACCTAAGTCAGCTATCGTTTTCCCTGGGATGGGTTCCCGATCATTTGTTACTTCAGATCCAAACTTGGTGGCAATAGGACCACCTTAGAAGTACACTCCTTCAAATAAAATAATATAATTTAAAATCGATTCAGTAATGACAGAGAAATCGATTAACGTAGGTACATTAAAAATATAGAAGTTGAACATATACTTGTTTTTTCGAAGTCTATTAAAATATGTTTTGGTTGACCAAACAGATGTTTAACTATTTTGTCGCTGCTGGAATGAAAACAGTTGGGATATCTGCTGCTGGTGGTGTAGCTGAGGCAACAGTAGATGAAATTGTTGATGGTTACAGTAAATATGATATGTACGAACTGGACATCAATAGATTTCTTGGACTCCACAGTAATAAACGTTTCCTAAGAGACAGAATGAAGGAAGTACCAGGTATGTATTTATTGTTTATTCATTATTGTACAATACAAATAAAATATAATATAATTATATTTCGTATAAAAAAATGTACAAATGGTGGTTTTGTCGCTCGAATCAATATCTGCCAGATTACCAAAAAAGACGGTAAATGGAATAGTTACAAAATAATTAAAAGTAATTAAACTTTGTAAGAGAAATAAAAAAAGTTAGGAAATAAAAGTAATATATTTATGTTAAATTTAAACACACTGATAGTAAAAAATAATATCAGTAAAACACAACAAAAATATAAAAACATGCACACACGCTTGCGCACGTAGACACATTTATTTTCATAAGATAAGATGTCGATCCTTTTGTGTCAGTAAATACCTGACCTCGTGAACATCACCATGGTATACCCGTTCCTATTAGATGATTAAAATAGCAGTGCTTAGAATATTTCAAATACAGAATGCTATATTTAATGTCAAATATCAAAAGCACCTCATCGACTACTACCGCTATTGGTATGCGATTGTATATTATCAATTTAGTTTCTGATCTAAGACTGGCTATACATTGATCTAGGAGTCATACACACACCTCATTTTAACGAAAATCTGTGAGACTTAGTTTTGAGTTTTCGATTCTTGACAGATACCGATATTCATTATAACATGACTTTTTATGAGATAAGACAGAGATTAAACACACAACTCTCCTGTTAGTAAGAAGTAACCTTGAGCTATAGACACCATGGATGTTATAGGAGCGTCACTGTACTAGCCGTGAGGTTGGGCCTGCAAGCCTGGCTACCCTACCCTCTGGACTGGTACATGACATTATGGCATAAGGAATAGACAAGGCTGTGGATCCCTTCTCGACCAAGTTGCAGCAGCTCTATCACTTGTGGTCTTGTTGGTGGATTGTGGATGACCTGTGCAACCTATGCTCGCCTTTACGGCCTGCCTGGCAGGCAGATAGATGGCCTTCTCTACACATAGGACCCAAACAAACGCGGGGAAATTAAACTATAAGCACGGTTATTAAATACATAAATCAGAGTATAAACATGACTGCCTCATTGGTCGAGTGGCTAGCGTACACGCCTAACTACACCGATCAACCGCGAGTCTCGGGTTCGATTCCCGACGGTGTAGGCATGTGTGTGATGAACATTTAGATGTCTGCATTTCCGAGTCTGTGGTTTATTAAATTTATTCTGGTATATATTTAAGTATTTCTATGTATTAGTATCGCTGACTAACACCCATAACACAAGCACATAATTTGCTTACTTTAGGGTTAGATTCAATTTGTGTAACTTGTCATGGGATATTTATTATTTGTTTATTATTATTATTAAACATTTTTCGGTTGACAGGTGTTCACTATGGTATGCCTTATCCATTTTATGAATTCGAAACTGGGCGCAATTTACGTCTCTCACCGATTTACCCAACTTTACGCGACAAGGGTGCTGTTTTCGGTCAGGTTATGGGCTACGAGCGACCTACCTGGTTTGAGACAGTTGGTAAGTTGGTTGAATATATACGTCCCGTCGTTTTAAATTTATGAATTGATGTCTATTATAAGATAAAATTTTGGCGCCATTGGGATCAAAGATGGTCGCATTTTTTTGTAAATATTGAATTTCGTGTACATGTTAAGTAAATTGTGTAAATTTTGTTTGCGTTTGGTACAATTATGTTCAGTTATAGTGCACAGGTGAAATATTTTTGAAGAAATTAATATATTGTGCATTTCTTCGTTGTCGCCAATCGGTATCGTTTTCAATTCGCCTCAGTGGTTTTGCGGTTCGGTATTTGATTTGACTTTATGAAGACCTCGGGTTTGGTCTCCGCGACGGGCAATCGAAAATTACTTTTTTCAATTTTCTAGCAAAAAAATATATGGTATTGGTATGTGCCTGGTTAGTGATGGTTTTGCCACCTATCTTTGAGCACTTAGTGTCTTCGGCTAGTCGTGGGTGCCCTGGTTATACCTCTGCCTAGCTCTTGGAGGACATGGACGTGAAGATACATTCATTTAATACTTATTTTTTTGTAGATAAGGAGTCAAAAAATCCTGAGAAACCTCGCCCGTTTAAAATAGCCCATACTAAAACATTTGGCAAGCCACATTGGTTTGACACAGTACAGCGAGAGTATTGGACTTGCCGGGAAGCTGTGGGCCTAGCTGATTACTCTTCATTTACTAAAATAGATCTCCAGGTACGTAGAGAAAATAATATTCCGAAAATTGTTATAGTCTTGCGCAATTGGTCTAACATCGGCCACAGGAATGCGACGCACCTGTAACATCTATAGTGGCTATAGCCCATGATCATCTCTTACCGTAAAGAGAGCCGTGTGCTTGTTGGCTAACCTCTACGTAAAAGAAAAAAAAAGTCTTTTTACTCAGTTGACCCTGATCAACACTTAAAATAATATATTTAAAAGATTGATAAAAACATTATATTTATTTGATTGATAAAATCATCATGTTTATGAGTTTGATAAAATCATCAAATTTATAGGACTTTTGTTTTTTATGCATTTTAATTCACTTACGTTTTCTGTGCTGTTGAATGCGGTCTGTTTTGTTATATGTATTTCATTGGTCGATATAAGTAAAATAAATTCACAGTCACAAGGTACGGAGGTTGTGGATCTACTGCAGTATTTGTGTTCGAATGACGTCGATGTGCCTTTAGGAAGTATAATTCACACTGGCATGCAAAACGAAAGAGGGGGCTATGAAAATGATTGCAGTCTTGCAAGGATCAGTGAAAACCAGTAAGAAACTTTTTTTTTGCCGTTGTTTGTTTATTATCTTGTCTAAGTAAAGATGAGCGATGACTTGTCACCACCATCTTACTCGTACAGCCGTACTCAGAGACTTCAATTATCTTTTAATCAGACATTAAGTCGTAATTTTTCAAACAAAATTTTAACTTAACGATAGATTACATGTTAATTGACGTCTCTAAAGTGTAGCAGTTAGTGTATTCCAATAACTTAATGAATTCAAATATAATTTGTTTTGAACCAACTTCAAAAGCAGAGGTTCATAGTTTGTCTGTGTGTACGTTACGCGATTGCTCGTGTACATGTTATTTTGATGTTGTTTTTTCCAAAGGTGCCTTGTATAATAACTATGGAGGTTTTTCCATAGTGCTCAAAAATACTAAGTCATTTAGTTCGTGAAATCCTATTTATTAAAATAAGTAATAAATTTTTAAATACACTTTAATGTAAATGTATTACTCCAAGAATTTCATTTTTAATTTTAATGTTGAATGTGTTCATTTAAATACTGAAACAACATTTAGATTGTATTTTTAAGGTTTAACATTTTTATTACATAATGATGTGAAAAAATGAAGATTGTTGTCTTACAATGCTTGCATAAACATTACAAACATTTATTTTTCTTTGTAATCTTTCAAAAGTGTTGTATACGTAATAATAAATAAATGAAAATTCGAAGATAAATTACAAAAATTTAATCTAAGCTTAAATTAAACTAATTATAAGCTTGTGATAACGATAAAGATACCAATACTTATAGAAATATTTAAATAGAAACTTTAATAAATGTGATGAACACACCCAGACCCAGAAATAAAGACGTCTAGATGTTCATCATACTAAAGCCTGCGTGTGTCGGGAATCGATCTCGAGCTTTGTTTTTGGTCGGCGCTTTAGTAGTGTTACGCTTTCGACCTACGAGGCGATTAAAAATAGTTTGCCAAAATTATTACTAACGGTTGGGAAACTATCTGATGTCTTAAAAGTGACCAGTGCCATAGGACAAATATAGAACAGTATGGAAACTAAGCCCAATAGGTAACATACCTTTATTGAAGCAATAGGATTGCCACGTTATATTTATTCTACTTTAGCATTTACTGTTATGTAGTCATTAGTCAATCGAAATATAACTTACGTAGATTCCTAATATAAGTAGGTCATGGTGTCAGTTAATCCCAGCAGAGGATGAAGATGAATACGCTCGTGACATATTAAAATGATCTTCTCTGTTCTTTATACACTAGCTTTTGGAGCACTGGGAAACCACTTAGGGGTATCGTCGATGCGCATGTTTATGTAAGCGAGCCGTTCTAATCGTTTGCTGGGAGTTTCAATACTGTTTTACATTTGTACTGTGCCAATGCTTTCTACTCACTTCCAAGCAATACTAAAGATGCAACTCAAACAAAAATCTAAGAATCCGTTTCGTTTTAGCTATATGATGATAGCACCAACTATCCAACAAACAAGGTGCAAAGTGTGGCTGAAGCGCCACCTGCCGAGAAATGGTTCTGTGACACTGTCTGACGTCACCTCAATGTATACCGCCATTTGTGTTCTTGGACCGTTCAGTAGGAGTCTTCTGTCTGAACTTACTGATACTGACCTGGCACCATCCAACTTCCCCTTCTTTACCTTCAAGGAAATAGATGTTGGTCAGGCGAATGGTATCCGAGCAATGAATTTAACACATACGGGAGAATTGGGATACGTCCTGTATATACCTAATGAGGTAAGTTTCTTGCATCTTAGCTAGCCTTTTACTGGCGACTTTGTCCGCGTAGAATAGATTTTCTTACAATTTTTCTCCACACGATAGTCCTTTGGGGGTTGAATATCAAAAGAGTATCCTGTTTTTAACTGTTTAAAACTGTTTAAAACTTCTGTAACTGTGTTTAAGTATATTTAATTCCATCAAAATCGATCAAGCTTTCTATGAGCGAAAAGCGTAACAGATAGTCAGAGCCTTTACCATGAGTTAGGATAGATTACGTTCGGTAAGTTACGTGTCGAAATCTATGACACTTTTGGTCCGAAAATGTGTTTCTCTTAGTTACCGATAGAGGCGCTGTTTGAAGTTTCCATACAAATAATTGACAGAGACGGCAGCGAGTATTGACAAGCCGTAAACTCATGGTAAGAGCCCAGAATTTCGCATTTGTAATGTAAAATAATTGGTATGAAAAATGTTTCTGTTTTTACTGTAGTGTGTTTTCTAACTTTTTAACCGATTTAGTTGACGTTTTGTATATTATATTTTTGCAAGGGGATCTTGGACGATTTGAAAATACAATTGGATCTGTCAATATGTCACCAAATTAAATGGTACAAAGTTTGCCGGGGCGTCGAGTATTTGATATTTTATTGTACAGTGGAATAAGATACGTCGGGAAATGACGAACTTTTTAACCAGCTTAAAAAAGGGAGGGTTTTCGATTGGACTGTTGATTTTTTGTGTATGTGTTGTTTCGCGATTACTCGGCTAGTGAGAAACCAATTTTAATGATTGCATTGTTAAAAGTTAGCTCATACGTCCGAGGTAGTCATATTCATTTTATCATAATCTAGTGGTTTTCGTGTAGTAAAAGTATGTATGAGCAGGCATATTTTTTGTACGACGACTACGACCTCAACTATGATGCAAATTAATAGTAGGATGTTAATGAAATTGATGTGGGACCATTTGCTTTTTCAAAAAAGAATAACTAGGTGGTAGAGTTTTGCAGCGACTCGGCCGGATGGATACCACGATCTTGCTTATTCCTGCCGCAATAACGTCAGCGCTTGCCGTTGACGCGTTCCGGTTTGGAGGGTAAGGTAGCCGGTAAACTTCCTTTTGCTCGAGGCCTAACATCCCGGTCTAACTTTGCAACGCACCGTTACCACCTATGGGGTCTCTAGGCGGCGTGAATTTCTTACCATTAGGAAATCCGTCTGCTTGTTTGCCTTTTAATATCATAAAAAAATATCAAATTGCGACGTGGTACCTACTGAGTAGTACCTAGTAGAGTCGGTGTTTGCAGTACTGACCTATGTCATTATATTTTTTAGTTTGCCCTCCACGTTTACAACAGACTGATGACTGTTGGCGAGAAATATGGCATAAACCACGTTGGTTACTATGCCGCTAGGTCGCTGCGTGTGGAGAAGTTCTTCGCGTTTTGGGGCCAAGATCTGGATACAATGACCACACCTCTCGAATGTGGCAGGACGTGGCGAGTGAAATTCGACGTAAGAACTAAATTACTGTTTACTAGGAAATGGACATGTTATAAACTAACGGTTATATATATATAAACTTAATTATTGAAGAATATCCAACCATTAGTTCGAGATACAGAATTAATTAATTTCAATGAAAATTTGATTGTGATTTTTATGTATGGTCATCTCAGAACTTTTAATTCTATAAACCAATTATTTATAGAATTAAAAGTTCTGAGATGTTTGTTTAAGTTGCATTTGCTTTCTGATTATCTGCTAATATTTAAATGGGAACATTTAAATATTACCAAGATTCGAACATTTGTTATGAGTTATACTTAATAATGTATATATTTTAGTGTACAGTACTACTATTTAAATTATGCGCTTCGGCTTTACACTTTTTACACTTTATACTTTTATTTTTTCCAATAGAAAATTGGATTTTTCCAATTTTCTATTAAAAAAATGTTGGTCGGGATTGGAAATGTGCCCGGTTGGCGATAGGCTTGCCACCTATCACATTGTGGGACTTAGTGTCTTCGGCTAGTCGTGAGTACCCTGGTTGTGCCTCTGCCTACCTCTTCGGGGATATGGGCGTGAAGATACTTTTTTTACTTTTATTTTTAAATTGGATGACCTAATTTAAATTTAAGCGAAATGATTAATTATGTGTAGTAACAACTCTTTAAAATACATTCGGAATTCCGAAGTTTGACGAATATAGCCGAAGCGCATAATTTAAACAATACTTCTATATATGTAAGTCCGGAGCTCCACTGCTGTCTTTGGACATGATCGCAAGGGTGCTTAACAATATGCGTATGATGCCCAGTATCAGTCTCATGAGCTTGAATTAAAATTGTCCCTGCAATTTCATATTCTGCAATATGGAAACCATTTTACGAGTTCTTATATCGCGTTATAAGAACCAGATGAACGTATCTACATTTTGTAAATTTTTCAGGAGAGCTTAAATACTGCGGGAATTCGTTACTTCAAACTTTACTAGTTTATTAACAAAGATAGTATACAGTTGGCGATATAAAATTTTTTAAATGTTGTCCTACGATTGGAGCATTAGACAATAAAAATTTTTGTTTGTTTATAATGCTTACTACAAAGTTACTATAATTATTTTTTTGAAGATACGCTCATCTGGTTCTTATACCGCGATATGAGCTTTACATTTATTTTACTCCGAAACGGAGGAAGTTAGAATTCGTCGATGACATTTTGTTTTTTTTAATTAGGTGCTCGAGCCAACGACGTTTAAATTGTTATTTTTTTGAAAAGTAATCTTTCATTCAGAGGTGGTCCAATATAAGATATGTTTTTGTGTATGTAGATAACGTGGCAATGATTATGATTACGGTCTTTCGCAGTTTTACTGCGCTTAAGTGTAATTTTTTTGTTTTTTTTGTAGTTTTACCACTTTTTCCTTATTTGTTTTGTAGAAACAAATTCCATTTATTGGCCGCGATGCTCTAATGCGACAACGCGAAGAGGGGATCCGTAGGCAATACGTCCAGTTGCTCTTGACCGACCACGACCACGAACTTGACCTATGGTCATGGGGAGGGGAACCTATATACAGAGACGGTAACTATTGCGGCCAAACCACTACCACCAGTTATGGGTTTACTTTCAAAAAACAGGTAAGTTGTTGGCTTATAACCGTCACTGTTTTTGAAGTGAAACTTCTTTATCGGGGTTGGAAAAAAATTTAGTGTAACATTTTTTCCGTTACGCGCCATCTTTGTTCTTATCCCTACCACGCGTGATTCGAAGTATACTTTCTCAAGCGGAGTAGGGATTGGCAATAAACTTTATTTAACCAAATTCTGTAAAGTTGCATATAGTAAATTATTTTTTGAGAAATAACGTCATAAAGAAGTTTCATTTCTTCACTTCTTACGAGTGTATGCTAGTACACGCACACATTTTTATTATTATTACTTTATTTAGTCTACAAAAGAAAATGCTAAAAGTTCTTTAAAACAAATGTTGGACACTTTGCAAAAAAAATGAGAACGTCAGATAAAAAAAGGCGAGACCATTTTAGTATTTTCTAAATTATACCAAACAAAGTATTTGTAAAGATGTGAGTTATCGTACTAGCTTACACTCGTGGCTTTGTCCTCGTATTAAGTTATATTTTTTTATTATTTGTAGTCTAGGTATATGTTATTCGAATATACCTACCATGTTCCTGTAAAGTTTCATCTAAAACCGTTCAGCAGTTTGTGCGTGATAGCGCAACAAACATCGATCCATTCTCACAAACGTTCGCATTTATAATATTAATATTGTGCCATAGTAAAACTAAGGTACTTGTTAAAAAAAGTATTATTCATATTAATCACTACATAGTATAAAACAAAGTCGTGTTCTCTGTCCCTATGTCCCTTTGGTCACTTTATAAATAACTCTAATGATTTTAGGTATGTCTTGGATTTGTACAAAATTTGGATCAAGATGGAGTTGCGCACCGAGTTACTAACGATTACGTTCTCAGCGGGCATTATGAAATTGATATCGCTGGTATAAGGTAAGTTTATGTGATAGGTTAGCGAACAAGCAAACGGGTCTCCTGGTGGTAATTATATATACACCATAGATGTTACAGATGCGTCACTGTCCTGCGGCCGGGACGGTAAACCTTTTGTGCTACAGTCTACCGCCTACCTTTCTCCCGGAACGGAAAAAGACCGAGTCATTATTGCGGCAGGAATAGGTAAGGCGACTGATCCCTACCCGGGAAAGTTGCTGCATAGCACTCCGCTACAAGTGGTCTTCTTGGTACTCGCCTCTTAGCGAGCTGCCTGGATGAGAGGCAGATGGTATATAGGCCGGGCCACTGGGAATAGTACCTAACGTTTTGTATTTTATATAACGTATACATATACATACTATATGTATGTATAGTATGTATATGTATGTATGTATGTACTATACATACATATATTATGTACCTTCCACCCCTCTTCACAGCAAGACGAACAAATATACACGGAATTTGTTTAGGGATAGATTTTGCTCCAATATGTAAATTTTATCTTATGTACTGATGTCATTTAGTTTTCAAGTTTAGCATGTTATTAGTTATTAGTTTGATGTCAATTTTAGATAATGTTTAGTTAAACATGCGTCTAATTTTTTTTTGTAGTAGGGCGGAAAATGTTTTATCTAATACTAGCCGATCTGGCAAACTTTGTATCATATAACAGCTACTAACATTTGTTTGAAAAAAAGATAAAGTGATGTTTTCCCATTCTTCCAGCAATTTTTCCTTTTTTATAAGAACCTTCTTCTGATAATAACTATCATAACAAAAAGAATCAACGAAATCGATCGGATGGATTCAGGCGTGATTCGATGATCGCACAAAATAGGGATTTGTTTTTATTTAAATGGATTAAAATATATAGATAAATAAATAAATAATCATATTTTTAGTGGGCAAATGCTGTTTTCTTTATTGTTGAAAATTTATTAAAAATATTTATATTTATGTAGATACGCAGCGAAGGTAAACCTTCACTCTCCAAATTTGCCTACTAAATATCCCGACAAGGAGCGAGACGTGTATCAGGCTACCAGGAAGCTCCACGAACCACAACAGTTTTTAGGTCGCCACTATCAGCCGTAAGAAAATCAAAAATCGAGTATAAGATGAGGCTGCTAGAACCAGAGTAGCCTATCTACAAATAGTATGATTTACAAGATGGTGGAAAGTAAAATATGTAATTTTAGAATTGATTTGACATGTGCTGCCATCTGTTTCAAGATAATGTAAACAATTTTAGGTCTTTATGGTCTTGACGAATAACTTGTTAATAAATAATCAATAAACAATAAAATATAATAACATGTTTATATTAAGAAAATCCACTTAGGCCAAAAATATATTAAAATACACGTAAGCCACTCTGGTTCTAGCCGCCTCAAATCATTTTCTGTAATTTTGTTATTTATGTACTTTTTTCATGATTGAAAAAAATCATGGTCGCCATAAAAATATTTACTCATTTAGACTGATATTCAATTTTCGAATCGACGTGTTATTTAAAATGCCTTTGTAAATAAAATGCTCAAGATTTAAACAAATTAACTAAATTTCTGAGTTCGCGAGCCTCGCCTAATTTACATATTATAAAAATAAGCGATACTTTGATAGATTAGAATTATATTATTGAAATTTTATCTGATTTGGTATTTTCGTATTGTGTCACTGATTTATAGGAACAAGTATTATTTATTTTATTAGTAAGTAAATTTAGTGGTATTTGATTCTTACGAAATTTAGGTCATAATTTTACCTAGTATTTAAGTTGGTATCTTCGTTGTTCAATTTAACCTTTTCATACTTTTGCTATCTCTTGCCATATATTTATAATATGAATCCATTATCAAAATTTAATAGATTTGTCTTACATATAAAATTACATACAGTTGATTTCATACTTTTCATCATCGTCACTTGATTATATTGATTTTAATAACATATACACACTTTTTAAATATAAAGTGTATAGTGGAAAAGTAAATGTTTAAAAGGTGGAAATGTAATATAACGAGTATAGATAATTTCAGTTATTAAATGAAAGTGAATTGTATACAGTTGTAAGTGTAAAAAATACACTTTTTCATTTCATTTTTACTAAATATAGGCATTAGTGTATTTTTAAATATACAATTATATGTTTTTTTTCTATCCTGCGTACATCTGTATATGAATCAGTTAAAAAATGAAGACGTAGACATGAATCATGTTTGTTTTCGCCGATTACTAACTTGAACTACTGGCATTTAAACTTATTATTTTCCCGCTAACCTTAATTGGAAAAGTAAATGACTGCAGAGAATGAAAGATAACAACAAAAAATAAAAATATTATATGTCCTTAATTTGTTGCAAATAGGTTTTCATTTTTCTTAGATTTTGTATTCCTAAGTGGAATTTTAGAAATAACTATGTATTGAAATATAAGCAAAAATCTGTATTAGTTTTTAATTTAATTTATTTCATTGGAATATATAGTATATTTGTAGATAATATTGACGTTTAATAAAGTTATCACAAAATACAATAATGTATTTTTAATTATAAACTTACATTCCAGTGCAAAGTATATGCATGACTAAGAAGTTTGCGTTTCTTGGGTACAATTAGGTAAAAGCATGAATAATAACTACCAACTTGGACATGACAACGCTAAAGCTACTGTCAGATAGTAAAATTATTGACTACATAAAGATGCCTAAGTGACCACTTTGTTGGTCGAGCAATTACTGTGCATGCCTAACTCTGGCTCGGCGACAAACATTCAAATGCCTTTGTATGATAAACATCAAGATGTCCGGGTGTGTTTATTAAATTTATTCTGGTATATAATTAGTCTCATTGACTTACACCCAGACGGATTTCCTGATTGGAAGAAATTCACGCCACCTTGACACCAAAATAGTGCGATGCCAACCTGAAGCCGGGATGTGAGGTCTCCAGCAAAAGTAAGTTTACCGGCTACCTTACCCTCCAAATCGCTGACGTTATGGAGGCGGTAATATCTAAGGCGGTTGTACCAATCCGAGCTAGTCATGAAACTTGCTTAATTTTTTTTGTAATAAGTATATATATAGTGTGAATACAATTTCTTCGTAAATTATCTCTAACTATGATAGCAGCAAATACAATAAAGTGGGCGTTTCAATATTTATCGTTAAATTTAAGGAAACTTGTTTTTTACTTGTTGTATAATATTCTGTTGTCTAATTTAACGTCTAGCAATGTTGAAAAGCACTTCCACTGTTTGGGGTCTGAAAAATATGACGTGCTTTTTTGTCGTTTATGGACAATTACTTCACTCTTTCATTCCCACAAAAGAAATCACAAGAAGTGGGTTGGCTTCTTTTTTGTACCTCCCAACTTGTCAGATCAGATTGGTACCCACCAAAATAAATCAGAGATACCTCCCACTGCTTTATTTATTCCAGCCGCCTTATCAAATCATTTTGAGAGTAGTAACTTATCATGGAATTATAAAACACAAGAGGTTTGCCAATCCCACCTTAGATTGGTAATTTATCATCTAAGGTTACCGTGAATTCATAAAGCAGTGTCATTTCCAAGTTGCTCAAACTCTGTTGCTACACACGTAAAAGCAACTATATGGCAAGTGTTTTAAGATAATCTTTATCCAATGACCGTACTATTGAAATAATATCGTTTTAAGCATTCAAAGTAGGGCACAACTAACATTAGACATACTTCCTATTTGTCTTGCGGAAAAGGCATATCTAAAAAGTAATTGTTGCACTTCTTATCTTGCCTTGCCTATATATAATAGACTCGCAAACCTTTGAAAATTTAATATAAATACTGAACTCTTAACCTCAACCTTTTATATGTGTTTCTGGTCACAAACAAATGTTAATTTCTTTCCTAATTCCTTGCAAGTTAAAAATTTCGTTGATGATTACTATAGGTGGTGTCAAGAAAGCAAATAAATTTCTTGATACCACCTACAAAAGTGTTTATTATAATAGCAAACATTTGCTCACAAACAGTTAAAATACCTATATACTGACTCCTGTAACAGATAATGTTATAATAAAATTGAATCAGAAGAAAAACAAATTGGGAATTAAAATTTTATTTACATATTACATTATTTGTTGCTTTATTTATCCACAGACACATAAAAGTTTCATTTTTTAATTGATCAACAAACATTTTCCTTTAGGGATTACTTTCGTTTATCTAAACAAAAAGGTACTCACTATAAAAAAAGAGATAAACAGAAAAATACAAAAGATTGTATCAGTATGATACAATATTTTCATAAAACGAGCAATGTATCCCACGCACTGCAAAAATTTCAACATCATAAAACATATTTACACCAGTTTATACATAAACCGAATAATTTTACAAAAATACACTCATTATTGTACTTTTAATCAATTATCAAAATTATTATGTCTAGTGAAGATACTCAAAAAATATATTAATGACAACTAAACAAAAGATTAAATACATTTAAAAAAAATTTAAATGTAACAGTGACTTATTCTCCAGTATAAAACAACCACAGTAATTAGTTGTTATGAGTAATTATCATTATCTCAGAGTGCACTGACTTATACCTTTATTTTGTAATTATTATGATTAAACAACAGATTTGAACTCTAAAATTAGGTTTCTTATAGACTATCAATGATTTGTTACACTTGAAAATCATTATGATTTTAAAACTAAAAAATGTTATAAGATGTTATATAAAGAATGAATATAGGACATTGTGTAATATTATGCACAATTTTTAAATTTAAATTCTTTCCAAGTGATGTTGCATAAAAATCACGAGAGCTTAAAAGTTTCATGTTGCATTGTGTAGAGCTTAAAACTTGGTAATGGTGTGCCACATGTTATGTAAACAGTTAAAATGTTAGAAAGAGTGAAAAAACAAGAAATTTGGGTGTAAACTAAAACTAAATACTTGAGTTGATCTATTTAACTAATATACAGGCAGGTGAATTTAGTCACAAATGCAGCTGTATAGAGTGAGAGAAGGAGAGCTCAAAACAAAAATATCAAAGACAGAAAATAATTTCCAAATGATCTTTTTTATCAAATCTGAACTATAAAGAAACTTATCCCTGTACAATTTTTTTTGCTTCTTCGTGTTTGTCAGGCAACATCAGAATGTTAAAACTACCTTTATAAACAATTGTTTTAACTTATATTTAACAGGCAATATATAGTTGTGAGAATTATTTTATAACTATTTATGAATGCACAAAATTTTTTGATTTGTCTATAATAAAAAAAAAATCTTCCTAAGAAGATGACATTTATAAAACAGTACCACAAAAATAGGTATTTTTGAGACAAACAAAACTATAATATGTACTTTTATCACTCACTTAATATATAACTATTAATATTCTAATTATTTATGAATGCATAAAATTCATTTGATTTGTCTGTAATAAAAATAAAATTAAAAAAACATTGACGATATTTCTTAAGGCAGTACAACAGAACATAGGTGATTTGAGACTAACAAAACTGCTATTGTATATCCTGACACATACCCACACCAACAGTAAATACATATAGACAGTAATGTCTAAAAATCTGAAATATTCACAGAATAACTACAAGAAACAGTAGGTTTTCGTAATTTTGATTTTATAACATCACAAGGTGAAGGAGTGTCAAATTTAAAAACTTTTATATCAGAATTTATGTCTTCATGTATGTATATTCCTGGCACTGGTTTTACTTTCGAAGCTAACACCTTGCCAAAAGTTGAACATTTACTTTTAGGTATTTTCATATCCAAAATATATGACATGTCCATGATACACGGCAATAAAGGTTCTGGTGAAACAGATGGTTCAAGCTCTTCATCACAGTCCATGAACTGTATATCGAATAAACATTCACATGAGCTGCTACTACTGACTGATTCTGGCTGAACGGGAACGCTGGTTTTAACAGTTGAATTTTGTAAAGCTTGCATCAAATCTATCACTAGATCCTCCTTTTCAATCTTCACGTTTTCTTTTGCTAGCCTTTCTTTTTCCTCTCTTTCCCTTTTTTCTTTAGCCAATAACATATTTGCAACCTGATTAGCCAGGATTTGGGATATCGGACTTTCACTTGAACTCATATTTGGTAAAGATTGTTTATTCATTGAGATATGAGCTTCTAAAGCACTTTCATTATGATCTGGCTTTAGGGAAGGTATGGGTATAGATTTTTTGGAATCATCAGATTGATTTTCTTGCAAACTTATATTTGAAAGGTGACTGTCGACGAGGGCAAACAATGAAGAGTACACTTTACACTCCGTCATTTTAAATGCTTTTCCGTTTCAATATGCTATAAATTACACAAATTGACGAACTATTTCCTATTTATGTCGAATGAATTCATTAATTCTTTGTTGTGTTTTTAGTTTTGTAATAAAAAGATAACAAGACAGTCAGACGTCAGTGTTGTCAACAGCGCTGGCCACAGCCATTGGCACAGCAGATGAGTGTTGCCAACTCAAAAATTTATCGGATGGTAGAATTCTTCGAAAAATAAGGTAGATTTTCCAAAATTATGTTTTAATTTATATTTGAACTACGGTAGAATTACCTTGCCCATTAATTAGTAACAAGCCCATGATTAGAATTGAAATAAAATCATATTTTTATTCAGAATCAGATAGTATAATTGTTTCAATATTTTTATAAATATCGATATTATGTTTCTTAATCATATCTTTAGTGGGATTAAAATCAATACATTTTTTTCCGTGTCGCTGTATGGCAAGCTGCGATAAAAGGTTTCCCCTGATGGTTTTCGTTAGGAGTTTATTCCGTTTTTTCGTTTTGATGTCGTTGACTCTGCTGAAGACTCTTTCGCACTCGGTATTCGGTGTGGTAGAGACAAAATGGCTAACTTTTTATACGGATTTAAAACAGAAGATGGGGCAGTATGGCGTAAAGGTCGTAGCCGGCTTCAGAAATGGGCAAACTAACTTATGAAAAAGGAAGTAAAAAACAGTAAGCGTCAATGTCACTAGTCTATGGTCGAGATCTTGTTGTTTCTGTTTTTCATTTTCAGATGATTATCAAAGAATATGTTGACTGATTCCGTGGCAAATTTAATATGATTAGTAATTTATTTCTAAGAGATATTATAGAATTGTTTGGTACTGGTACTTGCTATGCGAGTCGCGATCTTGTAAAGGGCTTCATATCGCACTGTGGTTGCAATGCCAGGTGCAAAATATGAACAGCTGTCGGTGAAGACGGATACAGAAGAAGACGTGTTTACTAGCAAACCAAAAAGAAAATGGTCTGATGTGTGTTTTCAAAAAGGTCTTTTATCATTGGGCCTAATTTTACTATACTTTTCGTTGTCCATTGGTCTAACATTTTACCAGAGATGGCTGCTAAAGGTTTGTTACAACATTCAGCTAAATCGTTGTTTTATGTGTAAGTCAATCGATGTTTAATCATACTTCACTGCTATTGTAGAAAATACTATGTTTGGAAATATACCGAATCTATTTTTTTGTAGTAAGCTTTTGATAATATACTTTTATGATAATGTTAAGCCTTATCAATTTATATTTTTATTAGGGGCGATAAAAATTCTCATGTTGCTTTGAAATGCTTATCTGTAATAACAATTTTTACAAACATCAACTTGAGGTGTATTTTAAAAGTCATCTATTTATTTTTTAAAAACAAGTATATATACAACTCTAATTCAATGAAAATTTTAAATTGTTTTTATGTCATTAAATTGCCAAATTATTTTTGTAAGTGACAGTAGGAAAAATTTTGTAGTACTAAAGTTTTCCTACTAATATAAGTACTAAAGTTTTCCTACTAACCTCCTATAGTTGCTTAGTCCAAGAAAGAGAATGTCAATAAAAACACCTAGATTCTTAACGGAGTTACTATATGGAATAATGACCCTAATTAATCTATAATTCTAGAAGAGTAAAATGTCAATGGTGCAGACTTTCGTGTGTGATACAGGCATCATGATATATATTTTTATTAATATCTTTCTAGACATAAAATCTATAGCTTATAACAAAAAACATAGAAAAAAATAAGCTAAACATTTGCCAATTGATGTCTATTTTGCTAACATTACATGTCTTTCTCTTTTGATTGAGAGAATCTCTTTCTATCTATGAAGTAATTGAAAATTAAAAAAAAAGAATTATGATTTTAATCTGAGGCAAAATATGAGAAACATGACAATGTATAAGAATCACTCAATAGATTCTCGCATACTGCAATCACTTGTGTACGCTGTTGATGTCATGGCTTTTACTCTGTGGTCTAGCGGTCCGGGTGTTGGACTTGACTGCATGAGGTCCCGGGTTTGAATCCCGGGTCGGCCAACAAAAAGAAAATTGGATTTCTCCAATTTTCTAATAAAAAAAATGTTGGTCGGGATTGGAAATGTGCCCGTTTGGTGATAGGCTTGCCACCTATCACATTGTGGGACTTAGTATCTTCGGCTGGTCGTGGGTGCCCTGGTTGTACCTCTGCCTACCTCTTTGGGGATATGGGCGTATTTGAAATTAATCTTTATAAAAGTAAATATTACAATTTGGCAGTAATATTTAAAATGCACTATCATTTTAGATTTAACTGCCTTATTGAGCATTTGGCTGGTCCTTTGGAAGTAACTCTGTATATATATATTTATATAGAAGTAAATGATAGTGTTAAGTTACTATGTAGATTTACTGGATTATGTGTTATGCCGACCATTAAATTCATATTATTTTTCAGGACTTCCACTATCCATTAACAGTAGTAATGTACCATTTGATAGTAAAATGGGTGCTGTCAGTATTAGTACGGTTTGTTCTATATTTGATAACGGGTACACCTCAACTGCTTTTATCATTTATAACCTGCCTCAGATCTGTTGGGCCTACGGGACTCGCAAGTGGAATCGATGTTGGCTTTTCCAATTGGGGCCTTGAACTTGTTACTATATCTTTATACACTATGACTAAGTCCACGACAATCATATTCATTCTTGGATTTGCTATTCTACTTGGATTGGAGAAAAAGGTAAAATTATAAAAATTACTAACCTTTACCTGTATCTATAAAATAAAAGTGGTGTTAGTTACAGCACTTATAACTCAAGAAGGGCTGAACAGATTTAGTTGAATATTGGTGATGAGGTAGCTTAGAACCGGAAGAAGCACATAAGGTACATTTTATCCCAATCAACAGGAGGAAACTAGGAAAAACAACATTTTAATTGTTATTATATAAACTGAACAAGCAGAATTTTCGCAAGCAGCACAACAACAAGCAGAAAGTTCGCAGCAACAGCTATAGTTATTATTAAATTAAATACACATCAACTGCTCAATTTATTAATGTATTTGAGATTTGGAGAATCTGTCAAGTCTGTTTTCTTTAACAACATAAGTCACAATTTTGTTATTATAATATATTTTGAACCATTGTATTGCAGTATTTGGTATTTTTGACAAACACATATAACACAAGGAATTAATCCAAAGGGAGGTACCCTTTGGATTTGCTATAGCAAAAAAGTAAAACTAAAGTTAGGCATCTTTACGGCCATATCCCCAAAGAGGTAAGCGGAGGCACAATAAAAGTTGTATAGAATAAAAATGATCTAATAATAAATTTATAAAACTAATAATACGATTTATCTGTTGTGCGATTTTTTTAAATTCTGATTTGGGAATTTTTGAGGACAATGATTTGTTAATTGATAATGTTATGTTTTTATATTGCTGTCTCTTATTGTTAATGTCAGTTTTGAAAAAAATCTTTAAAAATAACTTGTTTCATATATAGTCTAAAAAAATGTTGTTATAGAATGAAAACAAGTAGGGGATTTCCTGATGGGAAGAACTATATACCACCTATAGACATTCAACATGACTATCATAGGTTGGAATCTTCAATCTTTTGCATAGGTAAATTATTGGCTACTCTCATTCCAACCCAGTTGAAGTAAAATAAAATTAAAAAAATTTAAATGCAATTTTACTCTAATATATTTTATTTCATTATGTACTGATAAATCTGTACTTGCTTTTCTGAAATTATGATTTGTTTGATCACTCTTTGTGTATTGTTGCTACTTAGTTTTAAGGCAAGCGAATGAATTAAAAATATAATTGCATAGGCGACATTTAAAATTGTTGATATGTCACGGATTTAATTTTGTATCTCAATACTTAAGTTGGCCTGGCAAACTTATAAACTTGAATGTGCCCTGTGTCCTGCGATTTTTTCGTTATTTTTTATCTTTTAAAGGTAATGCTATTCAGGATTACAAAGAATCCAAAAAACCATGATAATCAGTCTAGTAGTTTTGGAGTTTTAGGTACCATGATGAATCCATTTTGTGTTTACAAATAATGGTACCTTATAAATCATGCAATAATACATAAAATCAAGATTAATTTGTTTATATGCAAGGAATAGAAAAACATGAGTAAATGCATGCATACTATCAAATGATATTATGATCCTTCTTTCTGGGGTTAATAATAAAATATGTCCATGGTGCTAATGTTTCTAATTTAAGAGCAAGCTGCGAAGCAGAAGATACGTAATTTAAAAAATATTAAAATTAAATGCTAGATGCAATCGATTTTCGCATTTGCTTATGATTAAGTCACATTTGTGGTTATTTTTATATGTATCTCTAGTCTTAAGGCTACCTATGTACCTATATGTCATGTGTTCTTGCCTCTAATCTTTGCGAAAGGAACTTTGGCTCTTATATGTTCAGGGAAATTGTAATATCATCCGGATAAGTCAACTCATCATCTTCCTCATGGCGCCATATATGTGTAGACCTTAATTATATATAATATAGTTTTCGCATTGCTATTACGTCCACAAAAGAAAGTTGTATCTTTATGTGAGAGATCAGCAAACAAGCACTCGGTTTTTCTTATAGTAAGAGACAACCGTGGCCTAGACACCACGGAAGGTATAGGTGTGCCGCAATCCTGTATCCGGATCAATATACGGAATTTAAGGCCTATTGTGCAATTGTACCGGCTAGGTAGCCTTAGCCAGGTAGGGTCGGGTTAACCTCTGGATTGGAACATGATGAAGTCGTTATGGCGGCAGAAATATGTAATGTTGTGGATCCCTACTTAGGCAACTTGTAGCACAGTATTTTACCACTAGTGGTCTTGTTAGTAATTATTTTGTTTTTTTTGGATATTGAAAGGCAAACAATCAGACGAATTTCCTGATGGTATATGGAATTTCTATTCACGCCGCTTTGAGACACCAAACATGGTAATCTTACGGTGTCAACCTGAGGCCGGGGTGTTAGACCTCGAGCAAAAATAAGTTTACCGGGTACCTTACCCTCCAACCCGGAAGAAGACGTCGAGACGCTTAGAAGGCGAGGGTACCGCATTCTTGCGCCCCAGATTCGCCTGCCCTGCTCCTCTCGGACCCGTTCTACGGTCTCCAGATCAGGGCATTTTATCTCAGTACGCGAGGTTGATGTTGGCGTTTTACTTTGTTACGTTGAATTATGTGACGAACACCTTACAAATCCAGAATGCTATACCTTACAGTATTCAATTATTTATGCTAGTTATATTAAGACTTTGGATATATTATTTGTTTTTTTGGGATAAAACTGCGAACAAGCAAACGGCTCTCTTGATAGTGAAAGAAAACCTAATATGAATATTAATTGTGGGATCTTGTTGCTAGCGATAGTATGTATTATCGAATCAAAAACACAATTTTCGACTCGTCCTTTGTTGAAAGTCTTTGACCTCCCAAGTGCTTTTGTAGGTTAGGGAACAGAAAGAAGTCTGACGGTGCCAGATCATGTGAATAAGGCGGATGCGGTAATAAAATAAATGCCACAGGCATTTAAGCACGGGATATCTTGTATCTTGATGAAACGGGAGTTATCTTCTGAGCGTTCCTGGACGTTTTTTTTTTGATTCCTCTTGTAAATGACGTAGTATGATACAGTAGTGATCAGAGTTTATAGTCTGACTCCTTTCAAATTAATCAATCATAATCACACCCTTCGTGTATCAGAATATTGAAGCTTAAGAGATTTTCTTTGTAAAAATCGCCTAAGCGTATGCATTTTTGGGGGCAGGTGAACCAGGTCTTCTCTACATTTTTTTAGTGGTTGTTTTGTTTATGGCGCACAGTAAAGAATCAATGTTTCGTCCATTGTAACACTAACTACTAAAAACAGTCACGTGAAATAGTCGATCGCGTCCTTTTTTGTTCAACCCAATGTGGTCACGGAACGCCCACCTCGTAGACATTTTGTGAAAACTTAAGTTATTGCGTATAATATTTTGTGTTCGTTCCTAAGAGATGTCTATAATCTCGAATATCTCTAATTTTAATTTGTGGTTTCTTTTTCTCTCTTTTTTCGATCCACCCTTGTAATAGGTAAATACTCATCATAGCCTCACACCGCGGCGTCTGTACATAGAGAACGATGTGCGCGCACATATATTTTTGGCCAGTAAGTGAAATAGCCAATCGCGTCCTTTTTTGTTCACCTGAAAACACTTGCAGACACTTTGTGGAAATCCAATTAGTTGACTGTGATATTTTGAGTTCGTTCATATGAGATGTCCGTAATCCCTGCGGTCTCTCTTATTTAAATCAAGTACTTTTTTAATATATTCGTCAGTAGTGGACGTCGGAGGCCTTACAGATCGGGGTTCATCTTTTACTCTCTCTCTCTGCCACGCTTGAATTCTTCTGTCCATTTTTTGAAGGATAAACAAGGCGGAGTAGAGTCCTCTAATGTACTGACCATAACATCATCGGTGGCTTTCGGTGATAGCCCCTTCTTATAGAGGTACTTAATGACGACACGCTTCTCGGTTTGCAGAAATTATGTTCGATTGCTTTGTAAAAAAAAATATAAAATCACAACTAATTATTTATTACACACGTTTCGAACTTCAAACAAACTCTGAACTAACTAACTATGTGGGTAGACCTGATTTTTTGAATTGAATGGATCTATGCTAGGCCGAGTTCTTTTCAATCTACCCCCTAGGATCTATACATCTATACAAATAAATAAAATTGGAGTGTCTGTTTATATACACGGGCTAGTGTAGATGTACTATAATAACTTTTTTAAATTTTTGTTAATTTTTAATTGTCTGTCCATCTGTTTCGTCTTAATGTCTGAAGCGGCTAAAGCAATGTTGACGGGACATTCACTGGCAGGTAGCTGGTGTAATAAGGAGTAATTTATGTTACTTTTATTTTAGAATCATTCTAAATTAATCAAATAACTAAGTAGACTAAGTAACTTTTACTACTACAACTAAGACAAATAAACGCGGACGAAGTCGCGGTAGTTCTATAATAATAAACGAATGAATGTGTTATGTGATTTTAAGGTAGTCTCGTAGAGTCATATATTTCATCCACATAAAAAGTTCAAGCGAAGGTATTTGCAGTCAGATTAAAGAAATACCATATCACAGGTGAAACCGCGGGCTAAGCAACAAGTTATAAATACTTACAGAGCAGAAAAATAGAAAAACTCGACTCCAAAGCTAAAAGTTTGTATCGAATAAAGCATTAGTTGTCACATTTTCTACGCAATTTTCCCCACCTATTTTCAGGAAGATTTTCCTGACAATAGAAAAATATAATATATATATATATATATATAGATTAGGCCATTGTTTATTTATTCATTATAACATTTCGCTACGAATTTTAATAAGCAGAATTTAATATGTTAATATGTTAAATTCTGCTTATTAAAATTCGTAGCGAAATGTTGAATATGAATAAATAAACAATGGCCTAATCTATATATATAATACTAGCTGCGCCCCGCGGTTTCACCCGCGTAAGTCCCAATCCCGCGGGAACTCCGGGATAAAAAGTAGTCTATATGTTGTTCTGGGTCTTCAGCTCCCTACATACCAAATTTCATCGTAATCGGCTTTGTAGTTTTTGCGTGAAAGAGTAACAAACATCCATACATCCATACATACAAACTTTCGCATTTATAATATTATAATAGGATTTTTATCCGTATGCGGTAAAAATACGGTAACCGTATGCGGTTAATCGCGTATAAGCGCCTAAGTACGCGCTAAGATAGTTTGTACTAAAGGCGTTTTTAATAAACTATTACTAAAACCGCTCTTCTTCTTTACACGAGTAACCGAAATTCCCAAAAAAATAAAATAAAATTTTCGTGTCAATGTTAGTTACCATACTCCTCCGAAACGGCTTTACCGATTATCACCAAATTTTCCGCTACTATCTATTTTTCATATCCCTTAGCGGTGAGGGTGACTTACTCCATTTTTTTTCTAAAATCACATTTAAAAAATAGCAGAACAACGACTGCCGGGTCAGCTAGTGTATATATAGAAATGAATCCCCATTTCACTTAGTCGTCGCATCACGCCTGGACAGATAGATCATTTTTGTGAATTTATTTTGTTATGGTTATTGTCACGAAGATTCTTATAAAGAGAAAATGTCATACCTTCTGACAAAAAGGACAATATTCTTATGAAGGGGAAATGTCAAAATTTCAGGGAAAATAAGAAAAACGATATTTTTTTTTCGTAGAAACTTAGTATCTGGTAACGTCAAGCGATACGAAGTTCGCCAGGTTGACTTGTACAAAATATGGATAATTACGCTTTAACTAAGATTTTGTGCCGTGTTGATCCGGGTCCTCGGTAGAATAGACTATCTGCCTCCTTGCCTAGCAGCTCGTAAGAGACGAGCACAGGTGTAATCGGTCATTACTATCAAGACCACTAGGTGGTAGAGTGCTGTGCAGTGCCATAATGACTGTCATGTTCCCGTCCGGAGGGTACTTGATAGACTTACACAATAGGCCAAACACTCTGCACCTAATATATGGAATAAGATATTATGGATTAAACAGTACCACAGTAGCCCATTTGTCGAAATTCGAACATAATAACTTTTAAATCTAAGTAATTAAATATAAATTATTAAAGTATAATGTTAAGAGATTATTAAGGTTCTATGGTTTTATCTTTTTGATAAGAACGCCTTCTTCATTGATGACGTTGATTCTTCACTTCATGACGTGCGCCATTTCTGATACTTTGGCGTTATCAATATATTTGTTTGTGTGTGCAAAATGAGTGGTAGTATGTGTAATATTTTATTGTTTGATTTAATGCACTCTGTTGGCAATATTATTAAGAAACCATTAACCTTCTATACTACTCCTACACATAAACTATATGGGTGCCAAATTCCATGCATCTCCTTCCGCGCAATTTTCGTAAAAAGGGGTACAAAAATTTTGTTCCAACTATTAATATCATGACTACGAAAACACCTCTTCCTCTTTGCAAATGAAACTTGACTAATTTGGCATATTTTTCTTTCAGTCGTGGTCCTTGGTGGGGATAGTGCTTATGATAGCAGCCGGCCTTATCATGTTCACATATAAAGCCACTCAATTTAACTTGTTGGGCTTCAACTTCTTACTTCTGGCTTCATTTGCTGCTGGCTTACGGTGGACTTTCGCTCAGCTCCTCATGCAAAAATCCAAACTAGGTCTTCACAACCCTGTGGACATGGTGTTCCATGTGCAACCCTGGATGTTTCTCTCATTGTTGCCATTCACTATTATGTTTGAAGGTAAAAATCTTTATAAAAAACAAATTTAAAAAATACTCGGCACATAACAAATGGATTTTGGATGCTCTTCTCAGGTGTATTATGATTCAGACGTGTTATAAATTTTATCAAGATCAAATAAATGGTTTTTGAGTTATATTTGGACCGAGTTATGCCAAAATATACCAACCCATATCGCCTCTGTGGTCTAGCGATCCAAGTGTTGGACTTGACTTCACGAGGTCCCGGGTTCGAACACCTAGTCGAGCAACAAAAAGAAAAAAAAAAGAGTATTTCCAATTTTCTAATAAAAAAATGTTTTTCAGGATTGGATATGTGCCCGGTTGGCGATAGGCTTGCCACCTATTACATGATTGTGCCTCTGCCTACTTCTTCGGGGTTATGGGCGTGAAGATACTTTACTTTACTTTTATACCAACCCACAAATTGTCAAAAAATGAGTTATTGACACCATACTTGGTGTCAATAACTCATTTTTTAATAACTCATTTTTCAATAACCAAAAGGTATTGACAAAAAACAACCCATCCTACCATTTACATGTGACACAAAAATATCTATAAACCAAGCCACACATGAGGACTAAGTCTAAAACAATTATGCTATACTGATCCCAAAACATATGATGAACCCTTGATAATTAAAATAAATACCAAATGACTTTGGTCAATGAATTTAATCAAATATTTTAAGCCAATACCGATTATAATAATAAATTAATAAAGATAGTAGAACCACGTGTAATTACAAATCTAACTTTAGACGTCGTTTTCTCGAAATCAACTTTATGCAGTTGGTACATTTTGGCATAAGTCCGTCCATTTAATAACGCAATATTTGTTGTGGAGATTTTGCTGATTCCTATTAAAAAGAAAAGGCCGCCACGTTGGTCGAAGGAAGGATTGGTGCACACGCCTAACACCGTCGATAATCTGCGAGACGCGGGTTCGATTCTCAATAGGGACAGAATTTTTTTAAATTTTTGTGGGAGGCAGCAAATATGTACACATCTCTCTTAATAATAAGAGATCTTAGGCTGCGTTTAAAAGTCAACCGGCTACTCTGACTTCCGAGCAAATCAAAACAGTAATAATATTAGTTAATAAGTAAAAGCTAGTAAGTAAAAACTAGGCGTTAGAGTTTGACAGCGACTCGCCCGGATTGGTACCACCGTCTTACCTATTCCTGCCGCCAGGTAGCCGGTAAACTTACTTTTGCTCGAGGCCTAACATCCTGACCTCAGGTTGGCAACGGTGGCAACGGTGCACCAAAGGTGGTAATGGTGCGTTGCCATCAGGAAATCCGTCTGTTTGTCTTCCTATAACATAAAAAAAAGCAGCGAGTGATTGGGTGGCCACGTCCGTCCTGACATCAAAAAAATTTTTTTTCTATGTGCACCATCAGATTAAGTTTTTTGTGATATATGACAATGATGGTTAGTTTTACTTTCAATCAAGCTGATAGAAAAAGAAAGAAAGAAAAAAGATTTATTTGCGGAATATGGGTGTTACAAAGATGTTACAAAATTATTTAAGCGTTCCCACATATTCTAACAACTTGTGGTGTGCATATATTTTAATAGGTTTTTAATTATTTATTTACTATTTACACACTGTTTTTTTGTGATGATTTTGAGATTACATGATTATTTATTAATACAAACAATTTTTAGAATGTAAATTAATTTATCCCTGTCTACCGTAAACTACCACAGTTTCCAAACCTAGCCAGACAATAGAAGAAACGGCAAAACAAACTCCACGGCAACCAATCATATTAGAAATATTTTATTATTAATTCTTATCTGCAAGAAAATCTTTGATACTATAATATGTTTTCTCCGAAAATAAGTTGAATACCTTTTTTCGAAATTTATTCAATGGATGGATAGAATACTCACAAAAAGTAAAAACGGCTGAAATGATTATGACTAATTAAAATTTGTGGTTTTTCAGGTTTTAAATGTTTTGATGAACTCTTGGCGCTCCCAACTGAGCAGTTGTCCCCAACGGTGTTAAAGGTGTCAGTGGGGGCTACGATAGCATTTGCCATGGAGATAAGCGAGTTCCTAGTTGTAACCTACACGTCTAGTCTCACGTTGTCCATTGCGGGTATATTTAAGGTAAGAATTAATAGAATAGGGTTAGGTGATTAGTAGTAGTAGAATAGGAAGGTGACTGGACAGGATTTGGTGTGTAAAGGGGAAGAATGAGAGTTATTACTTCAAAGTAAGTAGCAAGGTACAGGTTTTATTACTTTTTAATTATTTTTTTTATGATATTGGAAGGCAAACAAGCAGGCAGATTTCCTGATGGTAAGAAATTCACGCCGCCTATAGACACCGTAGGTGGTAATGGTGCGTCGCCAACCTGATGCCAGAATGTTAGGTTTCAAGCAAAAATAAGTGTACCTATCCGAACCGGAAACGTCAATGGCAAGCACTGACATCATGGCAGCAGGAATAGATAAGGCGTACCACCGCCAATCCAGACGAGTCGCTGCAAAACTATGTCAGATGTCACGGTGTTAGTGACGGTAAGCCTATGCTCGCCTTTTACGAGCTGCCTGGCAGGAAGGCAGATGGTCTATTGTGCAAAGAAGCCTGGACCAACACGGGGAAACTACAAAATAAGTAATCAAATCAAAGTACAGAAGAATTTAATAAAACCCAAGTTTGTATATGAAAAGGTATGTTTGCAACCAATACTACAACTTCAAAGCTTTTGCTCGTCGCCTAAAATCTCGGCCTCAGGTTGGCAGTGCACCATTTCCACCTTTGGGGTCTCTAGGCAGCGTGAATTTCTTACCTTCTAATTAGAAATTTCAGTAGTGAATATGTCTGTATTTCTAGGTTTGAGTTTAATTAAATTTATTCTGGTATCTATATAATTAAGGGTACAAATAAAGGTTTTATTTGTATGTTGAAATATTAATATTTATAACACAATAAGTTTTGCGCAACTATACCAAAGTAAAAGAGATGAAGCACGATTATGAACGAGTATGAGCGAGAGCGCATTACGTTCCCTCACTTCCCCGCACATATGTACATGGGGAGGAACACTAAAAGTTTTTCACTTCTAGCCAATCGAAATTATTTGTATTTCGAATGTTATATTTTTAAAAACGTTGTAACGTTATTAGCAATAAAAAAAAAACAATGGGCGGGAAATAATTTGTCATTGTTTTTTTTTATCACACATCAAAGTTATACGTACGCAACTAAAATGGAATTAAGTCGAAAAGATTTTAGAGCCATGATTTTTTATGATTTATAAAGTTCGCCCGCCTTCAATATACTTTTGGGAGAGAAGCACCTTGTTTGAGTACCGTGAGGCGATGGTTTTGCTGAATTTGAGAGAGGTCGAGTTTCTTTGCATGACGAATTTCGTAAAGGGACGGCCTTCAACTGCCGTCAACGAAAATAATGTGGCTACTGTTAAGCTGTTAAGTGAAGAAACCCCCCGGATTGGATGAGACAATTCGAGGACTATTGGGGATTGGTATGAGCCAAATTCAGAAAATTTTACACAAAGACTTGAAATTTCGGAAACTTTGTTGTCGTTGGATCCCTCATGAACTGACAGCGGAGCAGATGCAGGCTCGCGTGGAATGGTGCTCACATGTGCTACTGAAGTACGACCACGGACATTCTAATGCTGTTTATGACCTTGTCACAGGAGACGAAACGTGAATTTATTGTTTTGAACCCGAAAAAACAACAGCAATCTTGTGAATGCGTGTTTGAAAATGAGAACAGGCCAACAAAAGTGAGACAGAAGAGAAACGTTGGTAAAAAAATTATCGGGGTCCCATCTGTAGAATTCCACTTGAATATCAAAAGAGTGTTAATACCGAGTGATATTCTACCATTTGTTTTCCCGGGGTGTTAGAAAAAGTTCGCGAAATATGACCCAAAACCGCATTCTCCTACACCATGATAACGCTTCTTCACCCAAGGTCAACAAAACAGTAATTTTTGGCTTCCGAAAAAGTACATCTCGTCACTCATTCTGCGCATAGCCCCGAGCTAGCACTCTGTGATTTCTATATTTTCCCCAAAATCAAAGATTTGATGAGAGATTTTACTTTTACCAACTTCGAAGAGGCAGTGATAGCGTACAATCAGCACGTAGAAAACATGCCTTCAGATCTGTGGTCCTCCTGTTTTAAAAAATGTTTCGATCGCATGAAAAAATGTTTAAAATGAAAAGGAGATTAGTTTGAAAATCAATAAACATAATGTTTTGTTCATAACATGTTGTTTTGTAAGGTTACGCTAAACTTATAGTGTGACCTGCGTATCCCCGCCGATACCTTGAAATGAGTTCTATGCAACATGTTACCTACTTCAGAAGTGCATTAAAATTTTGCGTGAATTGTAAGATTATTTTAAAAATTGTAATATTATAAAATATGTCACAATATTTTAAAATGATCTCAGTCCGAACAACTATTAATGCGTTTTATGTATTTGAAGATATCGATACACGCATACGCCGATTCCCTTACGGGGTAGGCAGAGAGTATCGAGTGCCAAACTTCACCATCCTGACAAACCTGTAGATATCGATAGAAAATACATTATCTGTCAATACTTTTAAGCTCATTGATCGAATGCCCTTGCAACCAACTGGAACGTCTCTTTATTTTAAAACACTCTAGGCATGGGATTTAGGAAGAGCCATCCTAGCCAACAGCTAATACGTATTTTATACTTCGAAGTTACAACATTTTTGTTCATTATCTCAAAAACGCTAAATTCCTTATCAAAATTGGTTTGAAATACTAAATTGCTAGAATGATGAACATAACTATAATAAGTGTACCATTTTGTTCCAGGAAATGTGCATCCTAGTTTTAGCGGTAGAGGTAAGTGGTGACCAATTGAGTCTCGTCAACGTCATAGGCTTAGTTCTTTGCCTGCTCGGTATTATCGGTCACATCGTCCACAAGGTACTCTTCATAAAGGCTGTCGCTGGAACAGTTCACGCCATCGACACGGACGACTTCGAGAACATAAGCAAAAGTCGCTCGCCCAAGACGAAAGATGAAAACCAGGAACCCCTTCTAGATGACGAGAGATGGCAAAATGTCCCCAGCGAGGAGAGCGACGTGGATTCGAATGTTGTCCTTTTTGAAGTTTTACAAAGGAGAGACGGAAGGTAGATGTTAATGGTTGCCGGAATTGTTCTCGTAAAGTTGTTACATGTATAAGATTCCTTTCGGCATAATCGACGTCTTATATTCGGTAAACAGTGTATTGGTTAAGTGCAGGTGATTATAAAATAATTGGGGAAACCAGACACGTGGTATTAGTCTCAGAGCCAGCGGCGAATTTTTATTGTCTTTATTTAACTAACAAATTTCAAATTTAATAAATCTATATGTATGAAAGAAAGTCGTACATTAGTTTACCATTTCAGTTAGTTAAAGATTTACAACTCAAGAACGGCTGCTATAACTCAGAAACAGCTGAACAGATTTGGCTTTAAATTGAAGGAAGATAACTAAGAACCAGCAGACGGACATAGGACTTTTGTCCCTCGACTGCGAGAAAACTAACTGAACAGGTGAAACGAAGTTCGCCGGTATACAGTTAGTTTTGAAATAAAAATAATTCAAATTTAAAAAAAAAATCAGCGACTACTGGTGTAAGTAAATGTACTTACTATGAACGCTTGAAATTAATTGTGACAGTACAAAAGAAGTAGAAAAAAACGATTAAATATTATAATAAAATAAAGATACCAAAGGAGAGGCTTACGTCTTATAAAATATTTTTTTCAGTTAATCAGTTAATATTACAAGGAGCGATTATTTATTTTTGTTTTATACCAAACTCATGTGTCTGATAAAAATCTAAATTATTGTGTATCACCTGTATTCGGCTCGTCTATAATATGGATACAGTTTTCATCAAATTTCTTTAGTTACAAACAATTTTAGGTTATATAAATAAACGTCACGTAATCTTGGAATAAAAAAAGATAGTTTTGAATTAAAGATAAATCAAAACTAGAATGAAATAAAATTTCAATTATGTACAATTAATAAGTTCTTTTAATGATAATAATGTGTAGTTCTAAAAAATTATATTTTTGTATCTATATCATTATAATGACGGCTTAGAACTAGATTTTTTTTAGTGTGTTATACAAAAACATAATGAACAAAATTCTTTTTTTTTTGTAAATATATGTTTTTAAGTCCTTGCGTAATATAAATCTTAATAAAATATCCCCGAAGTCCAATATAGACGAGCTCTAAAAGTAGATGTCGCTTGTATCAAATATTATTCTTGACCAAATGTTTATAGACCTCGGTCAACCATTTAAATTTAAAATTGAAAGCTATTTCATTAATAGGTAGGTAATTTATTACTGCTATCCTTTTTCTTCATAAATCTAATTTAGTTTATATTTCTGTCAAAAGTGACATAAAAGGTTGACCTAGGTGTAGTTAATATTGTTGTTATTGTTTGTAATCTTCGCTATTTGTTGTTTTAGGATTACGACTTGGTGTCCATATAAATGTTACTAATACCAAACTGATTTCCGGCCGAGCTATGAAACGGATGATGTAACACAATAAGGACCCAATCCCCAAAGTGTGACTAGTGAGATTATGGAATTGAAAAATATTATAAGACTCCATACTTGTGGATTGGTCCTGTGTGTTAAAAATGTTCTTTTTGTTGCCAGTATTTTTATTTTAAAAAAGTTATTACATTTTTCGGCATTTTGACATAGTTAAGTAATGTTGAGATTGTGTCCAATCTAGTAACATGAAAGCTGGGCATTTTCGCATAACGCGATCCAAACTTTGTTTCTAGTTCTTAGGAAGCTATTGCGTCTTCTCAGTTGTTCAAACTCACAGCTTCGTAAAACTCCAATAAACACGGATTTTGGCACCATCGAGAAAAAAAATGTGGTCGTAGTTTTTTCGTAATTATTTAATTGCTTGTCTTTGAGTGAAATTGATACCGAAAGGTAGCATTTTGTACATTTTTTTCTTTCTTAATTTAAGTACGCGAATGAAATAATCATGAGGAAATTAGTGTATCCTTTATTTCTTCGCTCCCGGCAAATCTCACTAAATAAGCTTGAGTTCATGACTTTCTTTGACGACGAATGACTAATTTCGAAAAATTTAAGCCCGATTTTGTTAAATCCGGTAACTTGATGCAAATAAATAATGGCAAATGCTAACGCTTATGCCAAAAACTAAAGATTGTTTTCTTTAGGACTAACTGCAAAAACTGACTTTATTTTCATTGCCACATCATCGAGGTACAACATTAATTATTGCATTATTATTGTATATCAATAAAAAACCACCATTCGGATCTTGATGACATGTATATCTAAATAATAACCTAGCTTTTCTAAAAGGGAACCATTAAAATCCATTCGGCATTGGTTGAATAAACGAGTAACAAACATACAAAAAAAGATACATTTAGGAGTCTCTTAATAAAGTGACATTGGTTTATTGAGTGCATTTAAATTTTATATTTTTTATCGCAAGACAGTAGACCGAGACACGTGTATAATTCACCTTGAATGAATGTATAAATAAATGAATGAATGCACTTTATTATGCACCAAAATTTAAAAATAATACACACACACTTATAGTATTTGACTTAGGTGCACAAAGGCGGTCTTGTCGCTTCAGAGCGATCTCTGCCAGACAACCTTAGGGTGTAGGATACAATTTATGTATTTAAAAAATAAGGAAGGGCTTCATAAAACACCTCATCTTCATGATGATGTTACAAGAACACAATTTTTTAGTTCGCTAACAACATCAATATTAGCAAATATTTTGCTAATCACTTTAAATTTTAAACAAAGAAAAAATTTCGCCCCAGACAGGATTTGAACTTGTAACGTTTCGTTTCAAGCCGACTAATGCCCTAACCATTTGAACTACTTAGGATTTAAGTCTCGTGGCGAAATTTTTAATTCCTTCCTTACTCGTTAACGCGGGTAGTGATATCTGATAGATAGATAGTTCTGATTACCTACTAAATGAGTTCACAATAACAGATGAAATTCACATTTACAATGGCCATAACTTCCGTTCCTCTCAAGGTATTTTTATTTTAGCACTTGCCCTGTGCTTGGGTTAAATTTCTTTTCCTTGCTAATCAATTTTGATAACCATACTCTATGATTACTATATTTCGCTAAAGTAATATGCTAAGCGGAAGTATTTATATCACGTCAGTTTCGACAATTTACCAGATAATAAGTTATTATCTTGATTATTTTATCAGGGCAATATTCAAGCAGTCTTTGATTGCAGTCGGTCCTAATTTTATATGGTTAATTGACAGCGAGTGATTCGTGCGTGGCATAGAGTTATTATACATAGAGTAGCCAGTCTAAAATGTGTCCAAAAAAGGAAGCAAATGGGCCTTTAAATTAATTTTCCTCTCGCAATAACATTTCGCAGATGTGTTAAAAATTTTCAAAGTATTTAAATTAAAAACTACATGAATATTTATCTGCATGTACTAGGCAAAGATCTTCTCTCTTTCCCTTATCTTTCTGCTATTCTTATTTGTTGGACACTCGCACTCACAAGTTTGCCTATGCTCTATATATACTCTATGGTGTATAATTTAAATAGTGAACATACTCGCTTTCTATTTATGATATTTTATGTCTATCTATTTATGCCAAATATAGACTTTATCATGTGTGTAGTAAAGTCGTTGTTTTTCAGCTAAAACATATTGTTTTTCTTTTGCGTCACTGTAAATCCTTGGTGCATTTGATTTAATACAAAGTTTAGATTCATTGATAAGTGAAGTGATATACATTTCTATGTTTGTAATATATATTTGCAGTCCAACATTTAAACTGTAAGTAGAGATTTTAAATTGAACTAGTTTGGCCCGAAATCTACTTTGGTTTGTGACAAAACTGTGTTTATTACTGTACATTCCATGCGAAATTAAAACGATGTATTTATTTTTATTCCACGTGTAAAATAATTTTAAGTTGTTGATAGTGTTACCTAATTTAATTTGTTTTTAAAGTTTTATGTCTAAATCTATTGCAGCTTAAAGTATACATTTAACCCGTAATAGGTTTAAGAATAAAACAAGTTATATAATACTATTCTCACAGTTGCAAGCTGGAGGAATATTCTACGAATTAATTGATTTTAATAGGACTTTAAATTTCCTATTTCTGTCAATTAATATAATAATGTTAAAGTTGATTGTCATACTACATAATAAGTTTTTGTACAAATATTTTCTATATTGTTGATACATTCTACGGTTAGGTTGCCGATCTTTGTTGGTTATAACCTCATAAGGGTCGCTTCCACGCTCCTGGGCTAAAAATTTAACGGGTTGAACTAACTGAAGATAACTCAAAGTTAATTAAAGCAGGAACATGGAAGCGGTTCTTACTAAATTTCGGACATAGTTATTATATGAAACATTATTAAATCAGACGGTACAAATATATAAACAATTCATAGGCTTTTTATCTCGTTTTTTTTTCAAAATAGTCATTATATTAATGCAGTCTTGTACTTTGATATTATCCTCGCACATTACTTTCGATTATTAATCAGGTTTTTAACCATCTTTGCTATATCTGAAGCCACCTATTTCATCTATCTTGCATCACAAATTAATTTTATATAATATCTTTGTTACGTCACTCAATATATTTCAATATATTATAAGCTAAAACTATAACTTCTAGGATCTTACAAAATTTGTTTTTTTTTATGTAAAACGTTTTCCAAAACTTCTTATTTACTCTTATATAACCCATCAAAAAGTTGAATTAAGGAATTAGATAATACATGATTAAATTAAAAAAAATCTTGAGCATTTTGTTAAAGATGCTATAATATTTTTTTAATTGCACGACACGTGAAAAAGGGGACGATAATTGTATTGGTATTTTATATTACACAAGATAAGACCAATTAAGTATAAGTTTTAAGTAGGCAGGATTTAAAAACTGCTAATGTAGCACGTTCTTTAATTTGAATAGTGCTGTTTACAACGAGAAGATCAATACTTATATGGAATAATTAATCTTCAAGTTAAAAATGCAAGTTCATGTATGTCACATAGTTCCAGTTTAGCGGATTGCACAATGTTGTCACTACAGTGTTTTAGAAATTAGCGAAAAAATATGCAAAGGCGGTATTTTTAGATATAATTTTTATTGAATTAAATAAGTACAGATGCTAGGCATACCACTTTAGGGTTCATACAAGTAATCATATAAAACCCTTTTTATTATCCGATCTTCTTAACGAAAAACGTTTTCTTTGCTAAACGATCTTTCGTTACAATAATTTTCTATCTGTGGTCGAATTTGTTTATAACATTGTGTTATATGACAGTCTTTTACAAGATATTATTCGTCGTGACCGAACAATCTTTCTTTTTCTTTGCCTTTTTAAAGTGAAAATTTTATTACATCGTCTCAATTTTTTGGTTGGTGTGTCGCATGTCTCGTAACGGTGACGTCAGAGCAGCCGAGGCCAATATGGCGGCGTCTATAGTTTATAATTATTACAGTTTTACGGTGGGTAAAAGCACCACACAATTTTTATTCCAAGCATTTATCTCCATAAGAACACGTGTCTAAGTTTTATTTGAATACTAGCAGCCCGTCCCAGCTTCACGCGGGATCTGTGTTATTGTTTTATGTTATTTTACAAACTTCTATGTTGCTAAACATATAAATCTTCCTCATTTTCTTTTCCAATTCCAAAATTTAGTTTTTCCAATCTTATAATTAAAAAAATGTTGCTCGGGAATGGATATACGCCCAGTTGGCGATAGGCTTGCCACCTATCACATTGTGGGACGTAGTATCTTCGGCTAATCGTAGATGCTGTAGTTGTGCTTCTGCCTACCTCTTCGGGGATACGGGCGTGAAGATACTTTACTGTACTTTATTTTCTTTTATATAGTTATTGTACACATTTAAGCGCTGGAGATTTGTCGAAATTGAGGCTAATTCTGATCTAAAATACATTTGCAAGAAAATAAGTAACATGAATCTGTATAAATTAAAAATTGTTTAACGCGCTAACAGTGCGCGTAACTTATGTTTATTTTTAAACTAATTGTACGTTTGTGTATTTGTGATATCCAAAAAATAATCATAAACTCTTATCCGTCATTAATAGACATGGAGTAAATTACTCCTAGATTCAACAGTCTCCCCTAATATCAACTAAATTTTACTCCAACGTTAGTCCATGTTTATTAATGAATAAATAACGGTCTCATTTGATGATGTGAAATTTTTTTTGTATAACATTCCCTGTTGTTTGTTTAAATATTTATTTATGTTAGTGTCCTACTTTAAGACCGCATTGTAATAATTGTGTTCAAGAAAAATATTTACTATTTTCTATCTTTCAGTCGAAAAGACAGCATTTTTAATATATTGTCCTTGCTTTCTTATGTATTTTTAACAAGCCTCGTGTGTAACACAAATCGTATCTTTCAAAAAATAATATAAATATAAATTTCATGGAAATATATTTTATAGTTTTAGAACGTGCATAGCTAGAGCACTTTCCTGAATTTCTCATACTTTTTATATATATAAAAATGTTGAATTAACATATACTTTTTTTATTTTATTAAAATGTATTTCTATTAGTAACCATCTATGTATAAGTAACCATAAGGAGCTATTTCAATTCAAGTGTTAAATAATTAAAACTTTTTATATATTTGGTATATTAATATGAGATGAAAGAGACAGTGTTTTTTTTAAAAAAAACATGAGATAAATAACAACAGATTTCCTTTCACAATCAGGTGTTAGAGCAACATATAGTTTGATGGTAGAAATGATCATATAAATTACACAAAGTTTTTAAACATGTTTTTGCAAACAAGCAATACCCACAATGCAAGTAGATTTTAAATTTTCTCACGTAATTTTACTCTTAACCATGCGTTTGCAAATGCAATTGTATGGAATTTCTAAGATAATTTATGTCAAGTAATATAGAACGAAACTTGATTATATGTTTCTCTAGTATGTCTTATCCTAATCTTTGAAAGAGACAGAGATGAAAATCGCAGCACAAACGCACGTGTGAATGAACCCGTTTTGTAAATTATCTTTGCTATGTAGTAAAATATATAGTTTACAAGGAGTTTCAATAACCTGTCTAAGACAAAAGATAGGGTTACTTTGGATCAGTAACCAAGCAACCATTGATATAAAAAATATCTTAGGGCTATCTCTAACTGTGGATATGTTGTTAAAATTGATCGTAAGAAAGTAAATTTTCTGTAATTATTTGTGAAACTGAACCCTTTTTTGGTAAAGTTTCGGTTTGACTTAGTAACAACTAATGAAAATATTTTTATTTTTTTTTATTTTATCAAAGTTTTTAAATAAAATGTGGTTTAAAATCGAAATGGCTAAAAGTAACTCTTCAAATTGCATGTTTTAGTTATTTTTCTTGTTTCAATAAATGTCAATTGACATATAAAAATCAAGAGATAAAAAAGATGGTGCCTTAACGCAGTCATTGATAGAAAATGGTTTGTAGATATTCGTTTAAACGAGATCTCTTAAACCTTGTCTCAAAAGATTTGCATGTTTTGAATTTGAATTTTTTCGAACCTATATCGACCTACACCGAGCTGATAATAGAAATAAACATATTTTGTTATCAATTTAGTATATTAAAAATCATTTTAAAAATGGGTTGCCTAAAAAATCCCCGGCTGCATATTTTTAATTATTTTATTAAAAATATTTTTTTGTTCGTCGTTTTTTTTACAGACAACCCTATATCAATCTGTTCTTAATTAAACAGCTATTCTGTTGATATATATTTTTTATTTTAACCAATAAAGTGAAAGTAACTGGCAACGACATACCTGCTTCAACCTGACAACCCTGGTAAAAAACTGGCAACCCAACTTCACATTTTATGCGTCATAAACTTTAGGACAATATATATGTATAATTTTCTTGTTGTCTTCTTTATATTGCAACATGTATAGAAAAATATTATTTGAAAAATTAAAAAACATTCTGTCCAGGATTTTTATGCAACCGTTTTCTAATATATTGTTTAACATACATACTTAAATTATTATAAAATATTTTGCATCCTATTAGCATCTCGATGCAGATTGACTTAGGTTCGGATCTCAGATCATCAGATTAACCCTGCAGTTTGAATTTATCAAAACGTGAACTTAAGGGCCGCTTGGACGTATCTTCGTAAAACATTTAACTCGAAGTTTTTCATAGGGTTAAATCACCCTAAATATTTTGATAATTTTAGTTTTTGTATTTACAGTTAAATGTAGCTCAGGAACGTGAAAGTAGCCCTTAGAACAAACGAATTTTATTTGCGGATATTATACTTAAAGTGAACGAATCAAAGATTTATGTATCGGCCGGAGTCTAGTGCAGTATGTACTTGTTTCTATAAAAGGACGCAATATAGATCATTTGCATATTTATAACTTCACGCTATTATCGTTGCAGGGGATTTGACATCTAACAAAGTTTTGCCACTTATTTCTGAAAGATACGTGTCCTTTTTTTGAATCCTTAGTTATTCTTTTTATAATAGAACTCGTTCAAAACTTCGATGTCTTTCTATTCATGTCTTTGTTACTCAACTACCCAATTGTTTATATTTTTGTATGAAGATAAACGCTATAATGTATTAAATGTAATTTTGTGCAAAATAAAAGCATTTATGTATCTTTTGTTTTAATGTGAAAATAAGGAAGTGCAAGAAATAATTTAAGTTACTGAAATTTACGCAGATGACTTAGTTTTTAGGGAAACTGCTTGCAAAGCTAAGTTGTGATGGAGATCTTGCACCGAGCTGTCCACTCAGTCTAAACAATTTGCCGTTTATTGCTGTGGCTGCCTCCATTTTTCTCAGGAACATATTTTTAGTAATATTAAAAGGTTTCTCGGTTAATGTTTTATTTGATTCACAGTCCAAGTTGAACAATGAATCAACATCGCTATCTGAATGATAAACATTAGTGTGCGACTCTTCATGCCATAGCTTTTGTAAATTTAGTGCCATAAGCTCGAGCTGAACTTGGGACAGTTCCTTGATGACATCAATTTGTACAGACATGAGATTGTCACATGTTTTTAATAAGGAATTCAATGCTTCCAAAACGTCTGCTCGCTTTTTTTGTATTCTGTACTGATTGTCCACATTATGCTCGAAAAATGCTAAGTGTTCGTACAGCTCGGCTAGTTGTAACGAACACATAACGTACTGAGTTGAATTATGTTCGAAATCGTAAAAGTGTTTAGCTCTCATCAGCCATTTGTGAGTAAAGTAAAATAATCTTCGAGCTTCCTCAACGGAAGAAACAGCGTCAATAGGCACTCTACTTTCAATTTCTTTTAAATTTAACGATGGAAAAGAAAACTTTTTCTCAATAATGACGTCACCTTTACATTTTTCCGCGCCAAGGTCTTTCATATTTTCGTCATCCAGTTTGGCCATGTTCTCGCCGTTTTCGTCCAACATTCCATCTACAGTTTTCCAAAGATCAGTCTTTGAATTATTTTCAGAGAAATATCGGTTCAAGATTTTCTTCTTTGACAATTTAAACAGGGCGAGACCATACTTGACCCAGTGATGACTTAGTTCTAGAAAGTGCATTTCGAACTCGCCTTTCTGTGAAACAAATTCTTCGGGAATAAGTTTACAATTATCGTGGCATGTTCTTAGCACGTAATAAGCAGCGCATAGGTGATATCGAGCATTGTGAAGTTCGTTCAAATAAGTGAAATAGTTGCCCAATCTGGCTGCACGTAATGCCCATTCTTGAGGCGTACCTTCTTTCATCTCGAGTTGTCTCCGTAGAGCTGTATGGTTATACAAAGTATATTTATGCGGCAAATTCAATTTGTTATACAAAAATGCTTGCATTTGTATATTGTTTGTTATAACTTTATCTATCTTTTCAGGGTTCACTCGGCTAATATTACCTAATGATTCGGCTTTGAATAAGGCCTCTGCATCTATAAATGTGTCCGGTTTCGCCGTACTGATTTTTTCGTACAGATTTTCCATGTGTTCAAGAATTTGTCTTGCTTGATTTATTTCGTCTAATTGGATTAAATAATAGCAGAGCAGATTTTGGATTCTTAATAGAATAAATAAACATTCCTCACGAAGGGCGAATTGTTTGAGTTTTTCATAAGCCAGCGTAAGTACATTTTTTTTCTCTAATAAGGATAGTGGCATAACTTTGACAGATACTAAAGCCAAGTAGCCTTCCATTGCTAAAGATCGTACATACTGGTCATGATTTTCCTTGCTTAGTACAATGAGTTCACTTTGAAGAGTGATAAGATGTTTTTTCAACGTTTGTGTGTTTTCTGAAGAGCCTTTACTTTTGATGGTGTTTCGCACATCTTCAAATATATTTGATATTTTAGTTAAGGTATCCATTTCATGATATAAATAATTTTGTTTTGCGTTTATCACGATGAATTTTCTTTTTTGAATGTCAGAATATTTTTTATGAAATGTTATGTTGACACGACATGCTAAATTTAAAAATACTTTTTTTGTACCTCTAGAATTTTTGGGTGGCGCCATGAATAAGTTTGTTTTCGTCATAGATGTTTAAAAAGGTAAGATTTTTTTCTCAATTTGAAGTAGGCGTTGTATATTAGTTTATGTGATACCTGGTTCTAACCCCGGGTTGGGTAATAAAAAATGTGTTTTTTCAATTTTCTTAAAAAAATAACTTTTCTCGAGATTGGAAGCATGCCCGGTTGGCGATAGGTTTTCCACCTATCGCACGTGGAACGCACGCAAGGTGGAACTCTGTATTCTCTGGTGCTTTGGTTGTCCAACGGCCTACCCCTACGGGTTACGGCCGTGAAAATACGGGGCCGTACCCGTATTATCTTTCAAAACATTGCGGCTGGAAATACAGGGAAGTTTTCTCCCTACCATGCTTAGTGTTTAGTGTTTTATAACGTAGTAGCCAGTAACTTTCAGTTTGAAAAAGTTCTAAATAAGTATGAATTACTAAGTGAAGACTAGAGAGTAAAGGAGATCTGATAAACAACTAGCTGTTCCGGCCAACTTCGTTCAACCCGTTCGGTTTGTACGGGAAAAGTTAAAATGTTGTTTTTGTTCCATCGCTGTTGAATGGTATAAAATGTAGCCTGTGTCCTTTGGGTTCTAAGCTACCTCTTCGTCAATTTTCAGCAAAATCGGTTTAGTCATGACTTGAGATACACAGCTGCTTGTAACTCAAGACACGACTTTCTTTTATATATTTTATATAGATAGATATTCACCAAAGAGAGGAGGTCGAAGTTAAACGACATCTTCGTTTATCCTGACAAACTACTTTGTTTCCAAAAATTATGAATATAGTTTGAGCGCCATCTTTTATAGTTTTCAATATATTTGTGGGTGTCAAATGCATGGTAGTATGTGTAATGTTTTTTTTATTTATTTACCGCACTTTATAAGCGTTAATATTAAAAAATATAAGCATTCTGCACTTCTCCTACACATAAACTGTAATGTGTCAAAATTTAAACTCCTCCGTCCTCGCAATTTTCGTAAAGAGGAGTCAAAAAAGAGCCAATCACCGTGCTCCCCCGTTCCATGATTACTATGAACAATGGCGCTCTGAAGTAAACGTCTTAAGCGACAAATCACTATTTTTGACACTATAAAAGTAATTTGAAAAAAAGTATAAAAACTGAAACACTTATCTTTTAGGTATAGTACTTATCTATGTTTACGTTAAATCTGGTATCGATATTTTCATATTTGAAGTAGACATTTGCGTTTTGCTTTTAAAAAAAGGTTAACTTTTTGATTTTTTTCTATCGAGCAAAGTGAAATGAATCGTGTTTTGGAAACACTAGTCTAGTAAAGCATATTCATGTTAATCTTTTGTATTTTTGTCAGCAAGATCCATGATTGCTTTTTATGAATAAAACAGTAAACTGCTGACGTATTTTAGCGTACATGGCCCCTTAAGTGTAACTCAAAAATCAATAGTCGTATCATGATAAAATTAATGATACCTACCACCTCAGAATCATGAAATATCTTTCTAGAAAAGAACCATTATGGTGGTTATTGACGGAGTAATCATGTAACAAACATACAGTCCAATTAAGAACCTAAATAAGCTCTTTCAAATAGTAAAATATTTTTAAAATCGATTTGCAATTTTTTTAGTAACTGTTTAATAGATTAATTATTAACAGTTACTTTTATTTATAGTATTACTAGCTGCTCCAGTGAACTTCGTCCCGCTAACATCCGGATAAAAACTCTACTATATTTTAAGATGGACCAAACTACTATGAGAAATGTTATCGAAATCGGTTCAGTAGTTTCTGAGTTTATTGGCAAAATACATCGTGACACAACATTTTTATATATATAAGATAAACAATATGAACTTAATGTACTTAGTTAAACGGCTGTAGTAATGTTTTTGTTTAATCTACATACATAATATATACCTAAGTGAATCCTCATTTTCGGTGACCATCGCGTCGCGCTTGAACGGATAGACTAATTTTGCTAATTTTTTTTTATTATTATATTGATTATTGTCTGGAAAGGTTCTTAATAAAAAAAAAACTGCAAAAAATGCAGGGAAAATAGGAAAAATACTTTAATCCGTACAAACTTCGCCGCCGTACAGGGTTCGCCGGGTCGGCTATTTAGTTAACAGAATTAATTATAAGCAGTATTGTTTAATACTAATGTATGTAAAACAATAACAAAAAACGTGTAGTAGAACATTAACACAATATTAATAAAAAAATAAATAAAACCATTTGCAAATAGGGACATTCACCAAACTGACATATACTAAAACACATACTGCATATACATAAAAATATATACCGCAGTAGAAAGATTACTTCGATTTAGGCCATCACTGTACTGACATGTCGGTCGGTTCGGTTTTTAGGATTCCGTAGCCAAAGTCTCAAAAACGGAACACTTTTAGACTGACGAGTCTGACATGACGATGTCTGTCTGTCTGCCCGTTCGTATGTGACAGCCATAAACTGTAAAAGCTGTGGTGTAGCAACTTGGTAAATATATAGTAGGTATCCTGTGAACCCCATTAAGATTTTGATCTGATGCGTTAATTGCAGAAGTTTTACTGATATTCTGTGTTTGCTTTCATATTGCTAAGGATGTCTTCACGACATTAATGACGTAAACCGTAACCACTGTATACGAAATGAACGAATTTCAAGAAATTCTTGCAAGTTGCAATTCATTTCAATATTCAAGGATTTTTATAATATTGTATTTGCTGCTACAGAACCATCCATGGTCGCGTCCGACTTTCACTTGCCCGCTTTCTGATTATATTTTAATGACGTAAGCGTTTACGCTTGCAGAAATATCTTTTTTTTTAAATAAATATTAAATATTTTTTAATTTAATTTTCTTATTACATCGAAAAATAGTATGTACTCCATCTATACAAAAAGGTATAAGTGTACATATAAGTGTATACTAGGAGTTTAAGTTTTTTTGATAATTTTGGTATATTCAAAGCTGGTAGGCACTGGAACAGCCATTATTAGTAATTGTTCGTAATTTTATCCCTTATGATTATTTTCACGAGGATTTTTGAAAAGAAAGAAAATATGTAATAAACTAGCATGCGTAGCATACATAATATATAATATACTACACAAATGTAATATTCTAGCTTCCGTCCGCAACTTCGTCCGCGTGGACTAATAACTATGGGCTAAAGTTTACTTTAACACGCAACTTCGATTATGTAGGTGAGTAAGTACTGGGTCTTACAAGTTACAATCTTATATTATTTAGATTGTAGGTTATTCTCAAAAAACTAAACAAATGTTATTTTAAAGTAATTCTGCGTACAATATATTTTTAGTTTTGTTTTCTAATGAGCTTACCCTAAAAGGTATACATATCCTATTGCAGACTATTTCTTAAAACTTTAAAGGGGAATAATTCTGTCATACATGATTTTTGCAAAACTTTAACTTTTTACGCAGCGCACGCAGCAGAAGCTCTAAATAGGAAAAGAAACCCCGATTTTCAAACATTTTTCATTGGTGATCCAATCGTATTGGTCTTTGCTTTATGGTATTTAACCTTCCTTATAAATAGGCTATCTAACACTGAAATAATTTTTCAAATCGGACTAGTAGTTTCTGACATTAGCGCGTTCAAGTAAACAAACAAACAAACTCTTCAGCTTTATATAAGTATAGATTTCGATGCGATATCTTACATAAAACATCACATATTCATAACAATTTACAATATAACCTTACAAACGTGGGACAGCGTAAAATTGAAGGGTGCACTTTTTAGTGCAAGACACCCATTGCACAAACCTGTTTTTGCTGCAGTCGGTAGCGATGTAATATCGAAAGTTTAACGTCGATACGTCGCTAAAAAGTCAATTAGCCTTTTAAAAGCGAAACGTAATAATTTCAGAAATATATGTCTCACAGATTAATTTTGACCTTCTCAAAAATGCGGCCCGTCGGCGCCACGCGTAAGGCCGGACACCGGCACGAGCTGACCTACTCTTGCTTTAACAATGAGATTATCTTCCACTTTCAATATATTTTTATCTTCTGTTCAATAAGTTAACCTTAATGCGCATACATTTAATGTTAAATGGTCACTTTAACTATCTTTTTAAATATTGTTTTCTTTCTTTTGGGGCTAACTTTTGAAAAAAAGAAGGCTATGTTTAAAATTTGATCTTCACTCTAACTAAGTACCTTAAATTGGATATTAATTTTAGTCAGTGTTTAGTTAATCATGTGTCTAATTTTTTTCTGTTTAGTAATAATAACCAAATTTTCAAGTTAGGTATTTACAATAAATTATTTAATGTTAATTATTATGAATAAAAATAAAACTAAATAAAGGAGGATATGATTTTATATAATAGTGTAAGAGACGGTTACTTGGAAAAAATATAGAAATAAAAAAATAGATAAAAAGACATCTCAATTGCTAACGACATGATGAATTTGAATAATTCTGAAGTAGGAACATTAGGAACAGAGTTAAGAATTGTAATTGTTAGGATAAAAATCAGAGTTTAAATTTAACTGAACTTAGCTCTACTAAACTCGCTTTTCAATATGATCGGTGAAATCAGCCCTAAGAATACTTGTGGGGTTACTCTTGAAGCTCGATTAAAGCAATACTGGAAATTAGAATAGAGTAGGGTCATTTTAGGTACACTTGAACACAATACTGGCGAATTATTAACATTTAGTTAATAGTTACCAATAAATTATTCTATCGGATTCGTTGGATTTGGGTATAATTAAATGTAAATAATCCACTACCTAGTGCTGTTGAAAGGTACCTAAAATGTAAACTCAATTAAAGTTTCCAATATTGCATGAATCGAGCTTCAAGAGTAACCCTACAGGTATTCTTAGGGCTGAATTCACTTAAAATTTCAACTCCGATAAACAGAACTCCTAAAATATTGTTGATATACTCCGTTTCTAATTTTCCTATTTTTTTGTGATCAATCTATTTTTTTTTCATTTATTTAATAAAATAATGTACAAAAAAATAACAAAAAATCTTTGCAAAAATTTTACACTGGTTTGTCCGCAAGCTTACCTACCTCCCGTAACTATTTAAATAATTGTAACACTTGTTTTAAAATACATTAATAAACATATAATATAATGAACCGCATGCCAAAAACATTATAACTAATCACTACGTATTATTAAGCTATTTAAAACAAAAACTCCGCACTTATTGCTATGGCTCAAAATTCAAATGTTCCCAATTTCAATTCGCATGATATCGAGGTTCAAGAGTAGCCCTACTGGTATGTACCAACCTGACATTATCTGCAATGGCTGTTAAGTACTGGTACACGTGAATATTTAATTTTGCAGTCATTGCGTTTAATTACAAAGAACTACGTGATTAGCTTATTAGGTGCGAATACATTCTTGAGCGTAAACGGTGCTATCGTCGCATTATCTATTATTTAAATTGATTGTCATTTACGGATTTGTTTGTCTCATTAACATTTAGCACAAAACGGATTACAACTCGTGCAATACGAGTTTTTTTTTAATCTGGCATATATTTTAACTTTAAAAGTTTGCTATTGTCTGTGGTATCCATAGGTGGTATCAAAGAAACTTTTTTTAAACAAGTTTTATCCACCATTTCGAATTTAGAATACCGCCATTTTGTTTTATTTTTGATCTTGAGGTTCCGAAGCCAACTGCCAAAGGCCAAAAAACGAAACTCTTAGATGCGTCATGTCTATCAGTCCGCAGGTTACAGCAACTTTTTTCCAAAACTGGAAGAACTATACATACATACAAACATATCTTCACGCCAAGTCCCTTACGATTTAGGCAGAGAGTATCGAATGCCAAACTTCACGATCCTGACAAAGAATACCTATATACTGTATAACTGTAGAATCTTGGTAAGTAGATTGTTCTGTGAACTGCATAAAGATTTTCACACGAAAATAGAAAAAAATACAACAAATATATACTAAGAACTAAAACTGATTTTTTTATCAATGTATTTTTTGAGGCATCTACTACTTATATATTTTTCTAAACTGAATAGTTTGCGAAAGATACATTTTCAATGTGGTAGGTAATATGTCCCCTAAAAAGGGAAGGGCTGTAACTTCTTAATTAAGAGAACGATAAAAATAAATGATGTGCTTACATGTAAACTTCCGCCGAAAATTGGTTTGAATGAGATTTTTAGTACTAAGTAGTTTTTTTTAATACATTAGAAATCGTTAACTGCAACCAGAGTTTTATATTATGCTGCTACGGAACCCTTCATGGTCGAGACCGACTGCACCTGGCCCCTTTTTTCTGTTAACAAATACTTCTGTTAATTTTTTTCATAGATACTATTAGAGTTATTGTGATTTATGTGGCATGTTGCATAGTTTTCTTCAGCACAATAACTGAAGTATTCTAATTAATATAACTAATTTTACTCATAATTTACTCTAAGTTTAATAATTACGACAAAACTACGACCATCTTCCACGACGGCGCCAAAACTCCCTGGCGGCATTTAATTTCTACCGAAAAATTTGTTTATTTTTTAAAAACCCTTGTCCTATAATAGTTATGTCGTTTTCTCCAAAAAGTATGCAACACTTCTTATTACTTATTATGTAGGTTATTTGTCGCTAACAACCCGTAATTACCTTCTAATAGCTCTATACCTCGCTAAAATCGCCAACGCCAAGTCAATATTTGAGTTATCTATTAGTATATTTGAAGTTAATTTTATTTGATTTTTTTTATGATATTGGAAGGCAAACAAGCAGACGGATTTCCTGATGGTAAGAAATTCACGCCGTCTAAAGACACCAGAAGTGGCAATGGTGCGTTGCTAACATGAGGCCGGGATGTTAGGCCTCGAGCAAATGTAAGTTTACATGCTACCTTACCCACCAAACCGGAACACGTCATGACGTTATGGTGGCAGGAATGGGTAAGGCGGTGGTACCAATCCGGGTGAGTCGTTACGAAACTCTACCACCTAGTTAGATGTCACGGTGTTAGTGACATTAAGCCTGTGCTCGCGTTTTAACAACTGCCTGGCAGGAAGGCAGATGATCTATTCTGCAAAGGAGCCCGGACCAACACGGGGAAGTTCTCAGAAAATTTATTTGGTATTGGTACCTAATCTTTGCATAAAGATGTAGAAGACTTTACATTAAAGAAATTCCAGAAGAACATGCTGTTAGAACGCTTCTTTTTTTGGGTTTTTGTCGTTCGGTATAGTTTTTCTCTATATGTTGCCCGCGGTTTAACCCTCGTTTTAAAGATTTTGTGCTCTCCTAAAGAAACTGTTTGAAACATAAATATTAAAAATGATTTCCTATATCATCAGCTTGCTGCAAGTTAATTAACAAAAGTACAACACTTTATAAATAGAACTCTATAGGTAGGCACTCGTAGGTATCTACAATGTATAAGTATTTTGATAAAAATATTTTTATCTAAAACTTCATCCCTATAGCTTACCCTAAAATGTCAAAATTTTGTTTATTTGTGTCCAGCAATTAGGTCTATATACATAATTTGTAAAAGCTCCGTCTGAACATAGGCTACTTTTTTCGTTATAGTTCTGGAGTTGAAATGAGTGTATGCTTTATTAAAGTACTTACCAGTATATTCATATATACATGCATACATACATACATATCTTCACGCCAAGTCGCTTATAAGTGAGGTAGCCATTATTGCCCCCATAAGTTTCGAAACCCGCATTATTTGGGTCATTTAGACAATTCTAGTAGGTATACTTGTGATATCACTAGTTCCCTGTCTACGAAGATTGATATGATGATGATGTACACCTCCTGGAACTATTTAAATCTACCATCAGAGCGTCATATATTTTGTAATTTCTATAGATCATATTTATAATTCATACTTCTAACCATGAGAGTAGAATAAATGAGGACGAAATGAGAGTGCTACGGAAAAAATTGTGGTATAATAATAATAATATATCATCTTTATTTAACATAAACCTACAAGAGGCACTTGTCTATCTTATATATAAAAATGAATCGCTAAATGTGTTGGTAAACGCATAACTTTCGAACGGCTGGACCGATTTGGCTAATTCTTTTTTTATTGTGTTAGTTATTATCAGCAGAAGGTTCTTATGAAGAGAAAACTGGGTAAAGTTGCAAGGAAAATGGGAAAATAATATTTTAATGATTCCCATACAATCCAGAGATTTTAGACTTATACATTTCGTTACATATACCGGCCAAAGAACATTAACGCACCTATAACATCAATGGCGTCGAGCATAGGTTAAATGGGACATTACCAAGATTTCGGTGGAACGGAGTTCTTCGGAGCAGCTAGTATAATAATAAATTTACCACCGGATCGGAACGCGGCAGCACACTGAGAAAATCCGGCAAGAAACTCATGTGGTGTTATGCATGCTGACCGCATTTGTCACTGCAACATCCGAGAAAGAGTGGGATTGAAAGGAAGCGTTGGTGGTAAAATGAGAAAGGGCATGCTCTGCTGTTTACAAAGCAGATATACAATGCGAATGTGGACGGAAGTAGGTACCCGGGGAGACCTAGGTTGACAATCCACGATTAAATCGCTCGGGTGCTTTCCGAAGGTGGTGTCAATAGTCTCCAAAACCGGCGTGTTTATATAAAAAGGGTAATGAATGTGGAGGAGCCAGGTAGGTCTACCAGGATGGTGAGGTTTGGCACATGATACTCTCTGCCTACCTCGTAAGGGCCTTGCGGTTTTTGGAAAAAGAAAAAGAAGGAGATATATATTTTTAATAGTAAAAGTGTTAGATAGATCGTGCAATTATAATTTCATAAAAAAAGTTTTTTAACGTTTCTTTTAAACATATTTTTTTTCGTTTTGTCACTTGCTTTCTATCCCTACCTGTTACCCACGGCTTTTCCTGTATTGTAAAGATGATGTGCTCTCCCAAAAGAACCGCTTGAAACATAGGGTTAAAAAAGTAACATCAGTTCGCTGCAATAATTATCCTTTAACTTGCACTTCATATAAGTTGCAATCGTCACACCCGCCAAATGTTGGTTAGGCTTTTAAAAGATAAACTGTGAACTGGACGCTATTTCACTTGTACAGTCAGATACGAAAATACGTTATGAGTTCTTTTATTTCTATAATTGTAAAGAACTATAGACTTGTCTCAATTTATGTGTCTTCTAAGAAATAAAATTGGATGTCCTTAAATTTTTAATCTTCTGTAGTATTCGAATGAGCTGTAACTTAAAAACAGAAAACTGATCTTAGTAGTTATTTTAGGCATAATCAAAAATCACAGCGTAGTTTATAAATGCATATCAAAAAATCCTTTACGTGCCGGTTAAATTTAAAATTTTCTTTTCTAAATTATAACGTCAAACTTTATCTGATATGTTAAGCCACCTTTTCTTACAAATTGGCCTGCTATGAATTAAACAACATAACAATCATTGTACATGTATAATCAAGAAAGTCAGAGATAGAACGTAAATAATATTTTGTTAGTTTTCGGTTTAGTTCACAAACTTTGGATACATCTCAAAAAATCTGCATTAAAAAAAAAACATTTTATATATCGATGGCATAGTGCACAATTAATGTGGCAAGTACATTTTTTGTTAGAAATTAGATAAGTCGATAAAGTTTTCGCGTGTGATGAATATTTTGTTGTGCCTATATCTAGTAAGTGCACTTTGTACCGTTTTAAATTTACTAATGGCTCAAGTGTGGTAACTTCACTACATGTTAAAATTGTATCGTGCACAATTGTTGTCTGTGCTCTTACCACAACTTTGGTTTTTAGTACTTACCACATTTGTGCTCTATGCCATCGATATATATGTATGTAATCATCTTCTTAACATATATAAACTACTTATTTATCCGATTGTTGTGTGCAGTTTGATTTAAATTATGTAATCGATTAGCTCACATCTCAACTAATCGCGGGTAAGACCTCGGGTAACACTAGTTTATGATAAATTATCACTCGCCTCTGTGGTCTAGCGTTCCGGTTCTATGCCCGAGTCGTGCAACCAAAAGAAAATGTATTTATTTTTCAATATTCTACTAAAAATAACGTATCGCATATCACTTTGTGGGACATGGATATAGAACATAAAGATATTTTTAGCTATTCGTGGGTATCCTGGTTGTGACTGTCAACTGTTCTCGAAATACTTGCATGAAGATACTTTTATAAAAAATTAGTCTGATGAAATATGGTTGCGACAAATAGCTAAAGTAGTTTACTATTGAAAACATAATGTATCATCGGGGAAAATACGCAAATCTACAAAATTCATTTCAGACTGGTTGGTTGAAACAAAAAACTACCTACGTAACTAACAGTAAGGGCTTCGTTTTTTTTTATTTCTTTTGCGATAATTTCTACGAAATCAAACCATAAACAAAATTTCATGTTTTGTAAAAAAATTGTATTTTTACTATTGTTATTAAAATGCCTGGTCTAAAGACAACATTATATAAATTCGGTTTTTACAAGACGCGTAGTTTCATTTTTTTTTTATTTAATAGGTTTATAAATTCATTTTATTACCGTTTAGGATATTTTTTTTATTTTTAAGTTATTTGTGTCAACCTTCATCCATGGCTTTGACTAGGTAATAATACTCCTTAATGTTATTAATGTGAGGATGTATTTTCAATTTCGTTTATTTGTTTGTTGTAATATATTGGCGAATGTTTTCTTTCTTTAGTGCTTTGTTAGGTATACACTACAAAAGCCAGTTATTAAAAAATCAAGTGGTTGTACAAGAAGAACTTAAAGACCGTTGTCTTATCTGCTTAGAGACAACTTTTATCTTACCAAAATCGCAAAAATCAGAAACTTCAAAAATTGAATATAATTTTTTTTGGTAAAGTTTTTTCATATTGAGAGTACGTGTCCGAGACGTTGTACATACTTGTATCACTCTCATTCGTAATTCGTGACCCGCGCAGGAAACTGGCTTCGTCGATCTCTACAATTATATAAAGACTAGTTGGGCATTGGTTAACTTTTGTATTCGGGTGAGTTGTAGTATATTTATTTTTATTAAAAAAAATATTACGAAGAATATGTTCCGAAAAATACTTTTTAAGAGTTGTTTTGTTATAATACTTGTAATAAATACAATTTAAGTATATTAGTAGTAAGAAAAGCGGTCGAGTGCATTTTTCGAGTGAGGCAATCTTTTACACTTGGTATGATTGTTATTATATTATGAAAGAAATATTACATTTTATGATTAAAATACTTTACAAAATTTTGTATTATTGCAAAGTGAATAATAATAATGTTTAATAGATTCCATAAAAATGATTTACAGACTCACAGATTAAAAGAGAAAATAAACATATTTTTAAATTTATTTAGGAAACATGTAGTCGGTTTACGTACCTTATACTTAGGTACTATGTGCGTTATTCTGAAGAAATTTAAATATTTTAGCAATTGCTCTTTAGTTTGTTAGTAAATTTATGAGTAAAGAAATCTTTTAAAGTTAGCTCTTTTTATATGTAGCTTAGCTCCATATAATCCTTCTATAGAACAATTCCATTTATTTAAATCGTTTTTTTTAACAAAACTTTATGCTATGGTTTAAATACTGTAATCTAATCTAAAATTAGTAGTGGTTATTAAAATATAAATATTTTGTACTAGCTGGTTCCTGCGGCGTTGCCCTCGTGGTTAATGGTCCCATAGGAAATTATTTTCGTGATAAAACTAAGTATTTTACGTGTTAATCCAACTTATCTTCTATGTGTGTGTCAAATTTTACGAAAATCGGTTCAGCAGTTTTTGCCTGAAGGAGTAACAAACAGACATACAAACTTTCGCATTTATAATATTTGTAGGATGTGTTAAGCAAACTTAATAGAATTTAAAATAGGTTCTGTTCTCTTCAGAAATATTTCTGTGACCTATTCTAATAATATTTTTAGGATATACTTGATTTAAGTTTGTCATAAAGAGAAGAAGAAAGAAGAAAATAGAACACAGCTCTTTTAGCATTTTGATATGTAGACGCTATACTTACCTATTATTATTTAATATTAGCAGACCCGGCGAACGAATATCGCCTGACATTACCAGCCACTAACAGTTTGTATGGAGCAAAATAAAGTATTGTATTTCCTATTTTTTCTGCAATTTTCCTGGTTTTTCATTCCATAAAAACCTACACTTTACAATAACCAAAACAACTAAGCGCAATAAAACTGCAGAAACCGACTCAAACCATTTTAAGTATCACGTCACGATTTAATAAAAAAAATATTATTTTTTCGAAAGATAACAAATTATTTTTTTGGTTCCGAAATGGTTCCACTTAAATTTTATCGACATCCTACTCGTAATTTTTGAGTTACACTTAATTATCTATTTTTTCAAGATAAGTGAAAACTTTATGAACTATTAAGTATAACTCAAAAACCACTATTCGCATCTTGATAAAATTAATATGGAACCAGCTTGGAAACGTGGCCTATCTTATTTAGAAAAAAAAGAACCATCAAAACGGTTAGCTATTGACGGAGTAATCACGTAACAGACATCTCTTTTTTTGGAACGGTTAATTTTAACATACTCGTATGTAAATTACGGGTCACGTTGTTTCTTCGCGATGAACTTCTAAACTGCTTAACCGATTTCAATCAAATTTGTACACCGTGTGCAGTTTGATCCAACTTGAAAGATAGGATAGCGTACATCTCAATTTATAATCAAAAAAATTACCATCCGAGCGAAGTCGGAACAGGTACCTAGCTAGTAAAAAAAATAGCAAATTTGGTTCATCCTTTCAAGTGTGCTGCGACCAAGGGAAATGGGAGATCATTTACATACTTATATATTCGTAGAATAGGTACTCGACTACCTTAATAAAACTGTATTATATAAAAATATAACTATGAAAAATAATATTCAATTAAAATCTT
>NJDD01002456.1:496325-583672 GCA_002245505.1 Calephelis nemesis
TGCGTGGACGCGAATGGGCACACATACCCTAACTATGAAAAATAATATTCAATTAAAATCTTGTACCTATATAAAAATCAATAATTGCTGTTCGTTAGTCTTGCTAAAACTCGAGAACAGCTGGACCGATTTGGCTAATTATGGTTTTGAATTATTTGTGAAAGTCAAGGGAAAGTTTAAAAGATAAAAAAAAGAAAAAATTGCGACAAACCTAGAACAAAACAACAATTTAAGTTTTCGCATACAAATGACAGTGGAACGAAGTTCGCCGGGACAGCTAGTACACTTATTAAAATATTGATTATGTAGTACAATTTATCCAGTAATACCTATGATTTAGTAATTGCTGTTCGCGCTTAACCCCTTATTTTTAATTATCTCACAGTAATAACCCTATTTTCAATTTTTTTTTCTTCGCGTTTTTAAAACATCGTAGGTACCTAACTTAAAAAAAATGGTAAGTTCTGAATCACCTTCTGCAATGAAAAAAACAAGTGCTTTTTAGGTAATACCCTTACGTTACCCTAATTTGATGCAAATTTTTACTTGACTAATGGCAGAATACCAACGTGAAGGCCAAAACCTAAAGAAAGAAAAGAAAATTGTCAAATACATTTCCATTATTTGTACTCGGTTAAGAATGAACGTTCTAAATATATGCCACACTCAGTTGTAGCTTGACAATATATTGCTTAGATTCTAAGCCTTAGAGTGACCACTGTCAATGCTTTTACGGTCCTCGTTGTTTATTACCAGATTAGAATTTCATGCTTTCGGTAAAGTTTCTAAAACCTTTACCATTTATCAAAAGCGATAAAGTTTAAAACGACGGTTTCAAAAGAACCGACGCAAGATTTTTAAAGTGGTTCGAATTATAGGGTTCGTTCTGGAAGTGTGTTAATACTGTTATGGTGTTTTGGGATTAAAGTTTTTGAAACGTATAAAAGAGGTCGCCGACCGTTTCAATCCACTAACTTTAAAAATAATAAGACTCAGTAAATCTTCAAACCGACTCAAAACTAACTTCCAGTTTCGATATTATGTCGTCTAAAGAAATATGTGTTACTAAGTGTAACCCAAAAAGCGCTGAACAAAATGTCATAAACTTTATAAGGAACTTTAAACGTGAACTAGATGTACTTTAAAAGTAAGTGTATTTACCCCCGTATCCCAGAAGTATGCAGGGGCACAACCGGGGTATCCACAACTAGTCGAAGGCACTCTTTAATCCTCCAATGTGATAGGAGTACGTATCTTTACCCTTGTATCCTAGAAAAAGTAGGCAGAGGCACAACCGGGGTATCCACGATTAATCAAATGCACTCTTTAGTATTACAATGTGAAAGGTGGCAAGGGCAATAAACAGGGCACTTATCCAAATCAGTCAACGTGATTTTCAGAAATTAAAAAAAAGTTTCAAGACTCTCGGCCCGGAACCGAACACGAAGACTCATATACGGCCAATGTTAATAACCTAGATCTAAGATTAGAGATCGTGTTATTTTAGATCAGTTGCTAGGTTATTGTTATTTTTCAATAATTAACAAAAATATCTTAGAAACAAAACTGTAGAAGGCTTATCTTTATCTATAGATAGGTTTTAATATTGGCCGATAGTCAACGCCAACGCCGGACTACTATACCTAAGAAGTGATGACATACACACACAGAACGTATACTTTTTCTATTGCCAAAGTTGGATTACTCTTGAGTCTTGATTTCTTTCTTGTTTGACTGTTAATAATAAACAAAAAATAATTTTATCGCGTTCATCAAATTTTTTGCGACTAAATGTCAATAATCCGTTAGTAGTGTTCAAGAGTACCTGAAATGACTTCATATCCGATTCCAATTTCCAATTTGCACGAAATTAAGATTCAACAGTACTTCTACAGATTACTGTATAGAAAGTTACATGTCTTCTAAAATACATTAACAAAAATAATCTGAAAAATTGAGAGCCACATCCGTTTTTTCTTCGGTTAAAAATAGCACCTTTTTTGGGGGCCGTTTTGCATAAAGAATATATTTCTTTGATTACATATATTATATATATTTGATTACATATATTATATATATTTGCACAACAATATCCATTGTTGTGCAAATAACATTCATTCTTTAGGGGTTATACCGTTGCTTCCACTAAAGGGATTACGATAAAAAATCATTGAAAGTTGTTTTCGCGGGATAGAGCAAAAGTATAAACGTAGTTTTTCTCATTGGTACTTGATACAGTACAAAAAAGTATCTTCACGTCCACAATCCCGAAGCGGTAAGGCAGAGGGACAACCAGGGCACTCACGACTAGCCGAAGACACAAAGTCCCACACTGTGGTAGGTGGAAAACCTATAGCCAACCGCGCACATATCCAATTCCAAGCAATTTTTTTTATTAGAAAATTGGATAAACCACATTTTCCGTTTGCCCGACCCGGGAGTCAAACCTCCCGGGTCCTCATGAAGTCAATTCCAACACCTGGACCACTAGACCACAGAGGCGATTAAAATAAAAATAAAAAACGTTTTAATAATTTCATTTATATTGCATTGTTTTTTAATTTTGTTGGTATTTTGTTTAATTTTGTTCAAAGTGCACAAGCGAAGAATCATTATATCGGGTGTTTTCTCGATATCTTCAAATTTTACTTAATGAGCTTATGTTCATACATAACATAATGGCCAGCAGTCCTGCTATATGCGGGACGTCCCTTTTTTGAGTACCTTCTTACACGTCCCGATCAGAAAGTTTTTTGGAAATAGATTCGTACGTAACTTTGTGCTTTAAAACAAAATCCATAAGAATGTTAAACCCGAAGAAAAATTACGATCTGAAAAGCAAATTAGGTATAGTTTTCATAATACAGTGATAGTCACCTTACAAATCTGTAATTGTTTATTTTAGTAGACGTTATTACTATAATTTATTTAACTTTTTTTATATTTCTCATTCTGATTTACAAAAAGATACAATGTTTGTATTCTGAAATAAATTGGCTGTATCCCGATTTTTGAAATCACTGTGTCCTGTAAATTTGTATTTGGACAAGCCTAGTAAGGATACATTGCTTTATCTGGTCATGACCTGAATCCTATTCTATCTTATTAATATTATAAATGCGAAAGTTTGTTTGTTTGTTTCTCCTTCACGCAAAAACTGCTCAGCTGATTTACATGAAATTTGGCGCATAAATAAAGGGTAATCTGGATTAACACACAGGATAGTTTTATCCAGAAAAAATGCTCCTGTAGGACCATTAACTACGCTGGCAACGCCGCGGACAACAGCTAGTATTAACTAAATATGACATGATGCAATTTTTTTATGATTATGTTGCTAGCCTCGCGGTTTTTACCACTTTTTTACTTTAATGCAAATTAATAAAACTTTAAATCGGGTTTATGTCAGGGGTCACAAACACGAGGTTAAGGCAATTCAAAACCTACTAGATGCCTTATTCAATTTAATGTTTGATATAGCTTGACCCTTCCCAGGTGGATGTCATAACCTCAACGACTCCACCCTTGGATCTGCCCTTGTACATACCCATACCCATTCCAAAAAAAATTTTAATATTGTTCCGTGATAATATGATAAATAACGATACAAGATATACTTTTTACTTAAATATTAACAAATGTTGCAGAAATACAAAAAATCTAATTTTTCGCAAACAATACTGTTCAGTTTTTTTCTATTCTATTTAGCAAATACGGACTATGGCATATAATTTGTACAGTTCAGAGAGATTTTATGGTACACGGGTCGCATGTTATAATCATACGAGTACAATCTCCGTTGAGTACTACCTTCCATATAAGTGCAGCTATTTGCTTCAACTGCTTTATGGTACAATTTATAAGAGTTTTGCGTTTTAGGAAATGAATTATGAAATGTGTATTTTACATTCTGTAATCTGATTTTATAACTTCCTTAATGAAACTATGCCGTCTGCATTTCTATTAAGTAGCTCGTAATAGGAGAAATGTTTTTTACCGTCGACCGTCTGCTTATTGTCTGGTAGCTTTATAGAAAACATTGAAAAACGCGCTTTCCTATTTTATTTTTTGTAAATGCAGTAAAATTATGAATTGTATAGCTAATGTTTGTAGTAACTCGGTATCTATTAAAAAAATATAGCGGTGATATCACTCTTGACGCAATGTTGTATTATTTATATGTGTGTCGTAGCTTAATTATTTTCGATTATTATTTTCAAATTTGTGAGTTAAATAGGTTTTACTTATTATAAATATTGTACTGATGTGTGTATTTTTAGTAATGGTCTGTTTTACTATTGGGTTATATATTATATATATTTATATATAACCCAATTATATAATTGGGTTATAATTTCTATGCATTTTTTGCGTTTTTTACGTAAATAATGGATAATAATTAATGACCACCTCGTCGAGAAAGCAGCATACAGGCCTAAGTCTAATGACCATACACGAGTCAAGATTCCTGGCTCTGGATGTTTACTAAACCCTCAAAGAATAAGGTAAATTAGTGTAATTTGTTCAGAGACAATTATATAAAGATGAGACCGTGCCAAAAAAGGTCTCTTTCCATTTCGAAATTCAGCTTGATTCCATTGATTCTTAATCTTAAATGCAACCAAACCACTATGGTAACAACCAGAGGACCTAGTATTTTTGACACTCCTATAATGTTTAGTTGTTTTGTTTGAGATACCAGCGACATTAATTTATATTGTTTAATCGCTACCTCTTATAACATGAACTGTACATATCTGTCTGACGCCATTCTGTCACTGACACTTCACTTTTGAAAGCTGCCAAGTAAATTAAGCAAACCTCACTGATTTTCAACTACTTTCTGGTCTAAAACTTATGCGTAACAGCTCCTTAATTTTTTTAAACTTTTAATCAGTGTTAATATTAAAGTCGACCAAGGATTTACTTGCGTAAAGAATCGAATGTTTTCGAATTTTAATGTACGTTTTATGTGAAAAATTGTAAACAAGCATGACTATAACTAAAATATGAAAGTTTTTGTTTAAATGTTATTTATCTTTGTATACACCTACAAACTGTCGTTACGAGTGCAGGGTGTCTTGCTACTTACCTATTGTAAAACTGTTTTTACAAAATCGAAGCAGCTAAAACTTAAGCTAGATAAGCTCATGTGTGAGATATTACATGAAAATATTCCGTCTAACTACAAAAAAAAAACCGCTCGTTAAACAAGCGTTTTAGTAAACACAGTCTAAAATTGGTTTCACAACCAATAACATACTGCAACGTCATCCACGTGGATCATGTTATTGGTGGGATGTCAATTTTAAACAGTGCTTATTGGTTAGCTAAACAGGCGATTAATGTTTTTTGTGGTAAGGTGGATTATTTCTAAATAGGTATCTACGAACCTTGACAGTAGTTTTTAATGCAAAAATGCTGTAGTTTATTTACTTTCTAAATATCTCTTAAATGTTACATGCATACATATCTTCACGCCAAGTTCCTTGTGTGGTAGGCGGAGTGTAAAGAGTTCCAAATCTTACGATCCTTGTAGACCTTTTTGGCTTCATCCTCTACTATACGTCTCTTTAATTTTTCGATTTAACATTCTTCTGTTCCTAAGTATCTGGCATTATTCTTTCATATATTTTTCCAATTAAATTATTTGTAACTAGCAGTTCCGGCAAACTTTGTTCCACCTGTTCAGTTTGTATGGAAAAATTGGAATGTTTTTTCTTCTAGTTTCCTTTCCTCCTGGCTTCCGCCACTCAATGCACTGCACTAGCAGCCCGTCATTTTTCAGCCAAATTGGTTTAGCCGTCCTTGAGTTATAAATACTGACACCACTTTCTTTAATATATAGATAATATAGTTTTGAAACTTGTTTTTTTTCCTTTTTTCTTCTGTCTAGAAAGCAATAGAGTTTGTATCTTAATACAAATTCTACAGCACGTAATCATTATTTCGATTTTGACACTGTCGCATTACTTATAATATAATGATAGCTGAGCGCGTGTATTACGGTTATAAAGCTTTCTCGCGGGAACCCGTTTAGATGTCAGGATAAAAATTAACCTTCTCAGTGTGAGGCCGTGAATCCGATCCGTTGGTAATTTTATAATGTTACAACTGTCTCCATACACAAGTGTTACAGCACTAGCGACTTTGCTAGCGTACCAAGTAATATTTTTTTATGAACTGTAGCCTACATATTATTCTGACGTATAAACTATATTCATGTAAAGTTTCATTTAAATCCGTCCAGTAGTTTGTGTGTGAAATAGTAACAAACATCCATCCATTCTCACAAACTTTCGCATTTGTAATAGGTATTAGTAGAACAATTTAGACGTAATAAAACTATGAAAATCGACTTTGATTTCACTAAGCATATCATTTAAGTATATAAATCTTGGTATAAAACTCAATTTCTTTGGGATCCCATCATCAGGTAAAGACTTTGTGGCAAAACCACCTCGCAAGTACGCTCTTTGAAAACAAACAGAATTTTTAAATTTGTTAAAAAATGATGGAGGAATAGTTACCATATATATAAATATTAATGTGAAAGGTAGGGTTAGCCGGTAGACTTGCACAATAGTCCAAACATCCCGGTCCGGTACAGTGTGTACCTGTAATATCTATGGTGTCTATAGGCGACGGTTATCTCTTACCATCAGAAGAGCCGTGTGCTTGTTCGCAGACCTCTCACATAAAAAATACACTTCGCTTTGTATTATTAGTTTTGGTAGTTTGATTTTGGTAATTTTCCATTTAATTTACTCAATACCAGCAATTAGGTTTGATTTTGGTAGTTTTTTTCCATTTACTCAATACATGCAATTAAAGAACTCATTATGCAATGGATACTTACTGAGACATTTATAGTAAATAGAGCTTGTCCCAGATTTTGTGGAAATTCAATAAAAATGGATTCGTTGAGATTAGTATGCTAAACTAGTTTTCCCTACTTGTAACACCAATGCCTGAATGCCATTTATGTATTGTGACATACAGATCAATCTAAATGGATTTATTTTATAGTACAATTTAATTAAACAATGACTTATTGACTGTACGCCTATATGGTTCCTTAGTCTAATAAACTAGTGTAGGTAATATCTAAGACATAAAATACTGGTACATTTAAACAGGAAAATCTTTAAGATAAATTATCATTGACTAGCCGTTACCCGTGGCTTGGCTCGCGTGGCAGTTACTAAGAACTTTCATACAAAACTTTCAACCTCTATTACACTCCCTTAAGGGTAGAATTTCCAGAAACGTTTTCATACGTATCGACTCATTTTTAATGAGTACCTAACCCAAAACTTAAAATTCATGTTTCTAACTTAAAAATGGCGGTCTTGTATACAAAAATTTCAACTTCTATTTTACTCCTTTAGGGGTAGTATTTTTCTTGAATTTCGCTCTTAGTGGGTGTATTTTCAATAAAACAACACTACTCACCAAATTTCATGGCTGAATCTCTAACAGTTTTTGCTCGGCGATGGTGAATCAGTCAGTCAGGCCTTGCTATTTATAAATATAGATATACCTATATTTTATTAGTCAAGTGTAATGCTTTAAATTACCCGCCAAATCGGGCTTGTATTATTAAAATAGTCATTATTCGTCTTAGAAAGTCATGTCGGGGTTTTGGGTGCAATTAAAAACAAAGCTTGTTTATTGAGATTTGACGGCAACGAGAAAACACACGATTAATTTATTTCATAAATACTTCACTTGTGCACTTTATCTGAATTTTTCTTCCTAAGAACCATCTCTTGACAATAATCAACACAAAAAAAGAATTAGTAAAATTAGTCCACCCATTCTGGCGTAATGAGATTACCACGCGAAACGAAGATTCATTTTTAAATTTATATCATTATTAATTCATATATCTATATGTAAGTATTTAAATTGGGAAAACATATTTTCTATTTAAGAATTGCTTTTTGTAATTTTTGAATTATCAGGGTCCGCAGTGTAAAATAGACCCATCTGCCGCTCTGCCAGGCAGGTCGTAAGAGGCAAGCTTTTTTTTTTGAATGATTAATTTGTTGCTAATCTCGCGATTTTATGCAACTTCACCGAGCTTTGTGGGCCGAGCAGAGTGCTCAGCCTGAGACATCATTATTTAAATGCATGGGGCTGTTCCCTACAACGCCAGCAACAAGGGTTGTCTCCCGGGAGACCGTACCTCGACTTGGTGCTGCGTTCTGGTTACTGGGTGGATTGGAAGGAGGAATATTGGCGGCTCGTTGCCCGGCGTTAGGCGCCGGGCGCAAAAGAGGTCTTCGTCGCCGACACCGGAGGCGACGGTGTCGTGTGATGTTGTTGTGATGTGAGTTTGTCGTGTTCCGGTTTGGAGGTGGAGGAAGTAGAGCGTTCGCCGCGGTTATTGGGTCCGGAGGATCCGATAACACGGGGCGGGGTCTTCTACGAAAGAGGCGAGGTTAAAACATAGGTCGGTACCAACAAGACCACTGGGATAGAGTGCTGCGCTACAGCTTGTCCGGGTAGAGTCTTTACCTACTCCTGCCACCATAATGGCAATGTCAAGTTCCGATCCGGAGGGTAGGGTAACGGATAGACTTGAAAAACATGCCTGACATTTCGGTCACAGCAAAGCAAACCTGTAACTTCTACGGTTTCCATAGGCCACTGTTGTCTATGAGCAGAGCCGCATGCTTGTTCGCCGTGTTGGTCCTTTGCAGAATAGACCATCTGCCTTCCTGTACCAGGCAGCTCGTAAAAGGCGAGCAAAGGCTTACCATCACTAACACCGTGACATTTGACTAGGTAGCAGATTTTCGCAGCGACTCGCCCGGATTAGTACACCACCGCCTTACCTATTCTTGCCGCCATTATGTCAGCGATTGCCATTGACGTGTTCAGAGTATAAGGTAGCCGGCAAAGTAATTTTTGATTGGCAACGCACCATTACCAATTTTGGTGTCTCTAGGCGGCGTGAATTTGTTACCATCAGGAAATCCGTCCGCTTGTTTGCCTTCCAATGTCACAAAAAAATGATATCACACATAAAGGACTTCCTTTTTTGAAGTCGGTCAAAAAGCACGCTTATTGTTTTGCAGTCTTAGGCAATGGCCAGTAAATAATATTAAGTGTACCTTAACATGTTTATTATGATAGGGCGTGTACACAAGGTCGACTCGACGGAGCGTGTTTTTGGAGTTGCCCAGTATCTGTGTACGTCACCTTGCAAGACCTTATTCAAGCTCTGACTCACCGGTTACGACAAGTACGAACGACATACATTAAATAGTGATGCTTAACTAAGGTTGATCAGGTTTTTCGGTATTTACGTTTTAACATAAATATACGATTTTAAATAGTAACCTACTTAGTAGACACAGGTCTACTGACTTGTTGGTTTAAATTGAGAAAACCAAAAAATAGCGACCTATTTAGAAGTTAGATACTTTATTTAGTCTTCCTTTTTTTAGGTTTTGGCATTCACGTTAGTATTTTGCCATTGGTCAAGTAGCAATTTGCATCAAATTTATCAAAATCGGGATTCATTTATAATTAGTCATAAGCCGTCAATACTCAATAAGTCATATCAGGGTCTTGGGTAATGCGGTGGCCTCATTACTCAGGCTCATGTGGTGAGATTTGGCGGCAACGGGGAAATGCACGATACGCTAATTTTGTTCATGATTATTTCATTTGTGCACTTTCACTGAACAAAATGCCACCAAATTTGACTAATTTCATCAATATGATCACGAAATTCAATAATTATAAAAAATAATTCGACCATCTTTTCTCTCGATGGCACCAATTTTTTTAGCATTGTGTAGTTTTTAAGTAAAATATAAACAAAAAAAGCTCGGTAAAACTGCAAAAAAAAACCATTACAATTTTATTACCACGCTATCTAGGTACTAAAAATGCATAAATAAGTGTATTTATGGTGGCACTTGTCTAATTACTCTTAACCTTTGTATCATGACTTACCTTAAGAAAAATAATTAGAGAAGTAATCGAGTAACAAACATTAAAAAACATACAGATGAATAGAGAACCTCCTTTTTCGTGTCGGTTAATTAATTTGCAACCGTTTATATTGATGGTAGTCTATTGGCTCTAATTGATCGTTCTTAAATTAAGAAATATATCGTTAATTGTACTCGTAATTAAAGAGTGCTATAAATTACCTTTTACGTAACTACTAATTGCTTTAAATTGGGGAAATAGATGAAAATAAACGACACTGGTGTCAAATTAGGAGTGATTCATTTAAATCTAAACACATGTCTGAAGCGGGGCTGGTTATACCATTTGTAAGTCAAGAACATAATTTTACAATTTTCTGATTTGTTGAAATCGTCTCATCTGTCACGAGCTATGTTATACGCAGTGCGCCGGTGTAGCTAGTTCAAAATAATAAAAACACATCCAAATCCAAAAAACAAAGCAAAACGACAATAGAAGTTACTATGGTAGTCCTACTAATATTACAAATGCGAAAGTTTGTATGTTTGTATGTTACTCCTTCACCCAAAAACGACTGAACCGATTTTCATGAAATTTGGCACGCTCATAGATGGATTTGGATTAACACATAGGATAGTTTATCCCGAAAAAAGGTTCCTGTGAGATCTTTAACCACGCGGGAAATGCCGCGGTAACAACTAGTATTAAATAACTTGGCATACGTATTCAAACAAATTACAAAAGTAGCAAGACTCGAAAACAACTGTTTATAAAAATATTTTGGAGTTATTCTCTTTCTTCCTTTCCTTTTTTCTGTCTTTTTTAGATTTAGATTTTGGTATTCACGTTAGTATTTTGCTTTTAGTATCAATCACTTTACTTACATCAAATTTACCAAAATCTAGATTCAGTTATAACTAGTCATAAGTCATAAGTCGTCAATAAATTATGTCAGGGTCTTGGGTAAAGCGGTGGCCTCATTACTCAAGCTCATGTAGTGAGATTTGACGGCAAGGAAGAAATACACGATACGCTAATTTCTTCATGATTATTTCATTTGTGCACTTTCACTAAACAAAATTGTACAAAATTTACTAACTTCACTCAACATAAACACGAAATTCAATAATTGTGAAAAAACTTCGACCATCTTTTCTCTCGATGGCGCCAAAACTCTCTCTTCCTACTTTATTAATTATTATTTTATTTTCAGACATCCGATTTTATGACGACACGCACACATTTCATGAAACATGGCGAATGAGATTTGTAATATTATTAAACCAACTATAGTCATTGACGAGTCTCTGGAGGATGTAGTTACGGATGAATATAGCTGCGTAGTATTTGAATGCAAATTGAGCAATTCAACGCATTGTAATTCATACAGATGGTATAAAAATGGAAAAAGTATTGAACCTCAACCTAGAATTCAAATGAATTCAAACGGGATATGGTACCGACTAGAAATCACATCAGTCACACCTAAAGACCAAGGCGTGTATAGTATTATAATAAAAAATGATGTATGTAAAGTCTTTTCCTTCGCCAACTTATATGTGAAAGCAGGAAGTGACTCGCTGAGTAATAATGATATTTTAAGTATAAGTCCACATAATTTTTCTATTGAGAAACAACTTATAAATTCCAAAGTTTTGGTTGGAGCTACAATAGAATTAGAGTTCATATTAAGGGATGACACTATAGAAAATTGTTTTTGGTACAAAGGAGATAAATTGTTACAACAAAATGAACGAACTATTATACTAAGTGATAGTAAAACCTCCACACTTTCGATATTATACGCACAAGAGACGGACACTGGAATTTATTATGTCGTATCTAAAACAAATCATGGAATAATATCAAGTTTTGCAACTGTGATAGTTATGGATATTGATATAAGTACATTAAATAATTGCGAAACAACACCATACATAGTCGACCCATTGCCAGATGAAGTAGAAACAAATGTAGGAGAGGAAATAAGACTGGTGTGCAAAGCGTTTTTCGATTCGAATACAATAATACAATGGTCCAAAAATGGAACAGTTATACAAAATAATGAAAATAATATAGAAGAGCATTATAGCAATGATTACATATGTTTAAGAATATTAAAACCAAATATTACCGACACGGGAGAGTATTCTTTAGAGATGCAAAATGAAATAACGGGACAGCTTGACACATGTAGTTGTTTTTTGACCGTGAACAGTAAGTAAATATGGATATATTTTTAAAGATGTTTTTTTTGCCTCTGTAGTAGTTAACGTAATTCTTTAATCGGCTTTTCTTTTCCGTCTTCTTTTGACCACTGGTCGAAGTGTTACACTTATGACTACACCGACCAACCTCGAGTTCGATTCCCGACAGGGGCAAACATTGTTTGATTTTGTGTTATGAACATAAAGATAGTTGCATTTCCGGGTCTGGGTGTTTATCAAATTTAACTATTTAAGTATTCCTATGTATTAGTATTGTTAACTTACACATATCACAAGAATATAATTTGATTACTTTGGGGTTAGATTCAATTTGTGTAACTTGTCCAGGATATTAATTTTATTTATTTTAACGATAGTAATCAGGTTCGAATCCCTATAGTTATATAGTTATAATAGCTATAGTCGCAATAGTTGTAAAAGTTAGATAGTGGTTGGTTTTATCAACATAGATGCATGTATTATTGAGCGTTCGTGCTTTTTAAATTTGTTTTTGTCGAAAAATCACATGTGTTTTTTTATTGTGGACTATTATAATTGATAATTTGCTTACGATGATCATTTGTGCAATTGTTTGCAGGTTTATTTAATAATTTTATTTATTTCAGAACTCAACAGGGACAATGTAGTTCCAATAAAGTTGTCAAAGCCACTGTATCCTCGAATATCATGTTGCGGATCTCGCTTACTGTTAAACTGCAGTTTTGATATGGTTGATCCACAATATTATTACGTTGTATGGTACATAGGACATTTTAGAGTGGAACGCACAAATCACCGGTTTCATGTGAGTACAGTTTTATAGTAATCGATGTATGACGATTATAGCTGGTAATTGCTAATATTTGATCAACTGTAAATCGTTTACGTGCCATGACTTAATATTTTAAATATTTGCTGCATAAAATTTTTGAATATTTCAAGATTTTAAAATAGTTGGCTTATATAAATACTATACAAATAATATTAATGTCGCTTGCATCTCCATTTGATCCTGAGTTGTTCGACTTTTTCACTTTTGAGTTACAAGAGACTTAAGTTTTAAAATCGGTTTCGAAAGTAGTGGTACTTATATCGTATCAACACAGCTACTACAATTTACTCTTAATTCTCTATCTAATTTGACTATAATTTATATAGAAATATGTATTTTTAAAATGACATATTTTTAATGACAGTAGTACTCGTACTTGTGATTTTAGGTATTCAACAGCAAAGGAGATTTTTATTTATTTATAAAACAAGTTGAACCAAGTATGGCGGGCAATATAACCTGTGAACTCTACAGAGCTTTACCGAATAGAAAGAAAGTTTTAATAAATAAAACTTCGGCATATTTCTCCATTGTTCCACAAGCATTCCTTAACGGAGAGTACAAGCCAAAAAAGGCTTTGAATTCATTAATATACAGCCTACCCATTTCGAAACTAAGGATAGCAATATATTCCAAGCAGTATCAAGAAAATGGTACACACGTGGTAAGTATTTTTGAATCTTTAGATTTAACTTTAAGACATAAAGAATAAGATATTTTTATATCATTATTTAATACGTAAGTTAGCAGTAAGCGAATGATTAACTTATTTTTTATTTGCTTTTTATGGAATATAAATAATTTCTTGAATCGATTTGATTTGAATAAGAGTTGAACACAAAAAACGAAGTTACAAACTAACTAAGGTTTTGACTAAGTTTCAGAAGATGGCGCCAACTTGCCTTAAAATATAATTAGCTTTCCAATAGTATAGTTTACGTGCTTGCTTCTGGAAAACTTCGTGTCTTGACGAAGGTCTTATAGTTTCTTTGTTTAAGGGTTGAACACAGAACACGAAGTTTCAAACTAACTAAGGTTTGGATTAAGTTTAAGAAGATGGCTTGCCTTAAAATGTAATGAGCTTTCCAATAGTATAGTTTACGTGCTTGCTCCTTGAAACCTTCGCGTCTTAGCGAAGGTCTCATTGTTTCTTAGTTTAAGAGTTGAACGCAAAACACGAAGTTACAAACTAACTAAGGTTTGGACTAAGTTTAAGAAGATGGCGCCAACTTGCCTTATTATGTAATGAGCTTTCGAATAGTATAGTTTACGCGCTGGCTCCTTGAAACCTGCGTGACTTGACGAAGGTCTTATAGTTTCTTTGTTTTCCATATGAAATGGTCACGCAGAGAGATATCATTTGCCAATACTATGTGTCAGTGGTGTAAGACTGGGGGTTGATTATGCATCTCAGTGGCCAACTCCAAATGGAAAAGTGTGCATCAAATAGCTGAAATGACGTGCTTTTTATTTTCTATCTCCAGTGAACAACAGAAATACAATACACAAATAACGTCATTTGACAGCTATTTCATGTACAATTTTACATTTTGAGTTGGCAACTGATATACATAATCAGCCACCTGGTGTTCATATCTGATGGTTGTAGCAAGAATGTTGGTTTGAGCCAGACAATATTTGTAGGAGAACTGGTGTTGACTCCGATACCTATTCTCTTGTGAGGATCAGTTTATAATTTATCAAGATAGGAAGCAGCTTACTTCAATCGCCAACCTCTTAACTAACACAAGAAAGTGCTTAAAATCAAGTATACGCTCATATCTTTACTTCAGAATATCGAATGTCAAATATTACAATCCTTGCAGACCTACCGGGTTTTATCTACATTTATACTTTCACACTTACACGTATGTTGACCTCGTTGGTCGAGTGGCTAGCGTACACGCCTAACTACACCGACCAACCGTGAGGCTCGGGTTAGATTCCCGACGGAGGCACGGATTTGTGTGATGAACATTTAGATGTATGCATTTCCAAGTCTGGGTGCTTATTAAATATATTCTGGTATCTATTTAAGTATTTCTGTGTATTAGAATCGTTGACTAACACCCATAACACAAGCATTTAATTTGCTTACTTTGGGGTTAGATTCAATTTTTTTGACTTGTCCAGAGATATTTATTATACACTAGCTGTTCCCGCGAACTTCGTTCCGCCCATTCAGTTTGTATGGGAAAAATTAAAATGTTGTTTTTCCCAATTTCCTCACAATTGAACAGAATAAAAAGTATCCTATGTCCTTCTCCCGGTTCTAAGCTACCTCCCCACCAATTTGCAGCCTAATCGGTTCAGCCATTCTTGAGTTATAAATAGTGTAACTAACACTACTTTCTTTTATATATATAAATATATAGAGATTATCCTTTTCACACTGACACGCCCGTTTCAGAGACTCTTGATACCACCCTCGGGTAAAACCCGAACGGTTTCATCGTGAAATATAAAAACTAATGTAAAATGTATCTAAACCTATATATTCCCGGTAATCTACATCCATCCACATTTGTATTGCATATCTGTTTTGTCACCCTTTCATCTGACCTTTTATCCACATAACCGAAGCAACGGAACATGTCTTGCTTAACACAAGCACTTTCTTTCAATCTCACTGTTTCTCGGATCTCACTGTTGCAAATGCGGTCAGCTAGCGTTACTTTATAAAAGCCATATAAAATCGCTAAGTTACAAGAAAGAAAGACAAACAAACACACTTTTGTATTTATAACAGTGTGGCTTGTTTAAATTAATTCTAGTGGGCAAAATCTGTTTACATAACACTACCAGATTGTTAAAACAATCACATTCACATGAGTATTGTTATATCGTATTGTAATATCAAGGAAAGTAGTAAAATCATTTTATGTCTGTCTTCATGCTCGATAAAAATAGTTAAGTGGTGAAACTCTGGAAAACAATAGAACCTTTATGGTTTGAAATCAAATTATTTCAAGCATCTACTTTTAACCTCAAAGATTTGTTTAGGAAAAATAAAAAAAGTTGTCGTAGTATAATATTTTCCCCGTCTTTGTCAGGGTCCTTTGAAGAATAGACGAATTGCCGTCCTGCTAGGCAACTTATAAGGGCCCCCCTTGGTTACATGGTTCGTTACCAACAAGATCACTAGTGGTGAGATGCTGTACAGTAACTTGCCCGGGTAGAGATCCACCGCCTTACCTATTCCTGCTACCATAACGCCATATTCCGGTGCAGATGGCAGCGTAGCCCGTAGCCGTTAGACTTACACTATAGGCTTAACACCCCGGCCACAAGACAGAAACGCACCTACAACATTTATGGTGTTTATAGGCACATATGAGAAATATTTATTTCTTGTTTGTGCTATAGGGCGCTATTATCGTTTTTTCAAGTAAAGAGCTGTTGGATTGTTCCCTGTATTAACACGTATAAAAACCCTTAAATTTGAAAATTTTAAAAATAATGTAATATATTTGCTGCCATCTTTTTCAGTGAGCGTACTGTTATATTTATTTAAAACTTTCTGTAAGGACTTTAAGGACGGCGTTATGCAACTTTTAAATAAAATATGCATAAATTATTAAATCTAAATAAAAATAAACTACCTAATGCATATAAGATTTGCACTGCAGGAGCAAAGACAATTAAAAATTCTACTTGTTTTTTTAAAAGACAATTAAAATTTCTACTTGTGTTGACCATTATTATAAATTGTATAATTGGTCGAATTCATTTTGTCAATTGGTCAAGTTCAATTTGTATTTGTGACTTAGTATTTAAAGTCTGTGCGAAATATTCCTAATATTTTTTATGTTATGCTATTTCTATTATGATACTAGCCAACTCGGCGAACTTTGTTATGCTTGACATTAACGACTACTAACAGTTTGTATGGATTTAATCATTATTTTTCCTATTGTACTATTTTCGGTATTCCTTTATTTAATAACCTTTGACAACTAACACGAAAAAAATTTGCAAAATTGGTCCGTCCAGGCGTGGCGCGATAACTACGCGAGATAGGGATTATTTTTTATGTATTACTAGGCTATCCGGCGAACTTTAAATCGCTTGACATTAACAGCTACTAATAGTTTGTATAGATTAAAGCGTTGTCTTTTTCCAATTTCCTTTTCATAGTTTTTCTCTTTATGAAAGCCCTCTACTGACAATAACTAACACACACACAAAATCCTTAAATTGATCCATCCGCTTAGGCGTGACGCGATGGCCACACGAAATGGGTATTCGTTTTTTTGTATGTATAGACGATAATATATTATGTTAAAATATGTTATATACTTTGCATCGCTTGTCACGTTTTTCATAGCAATGTCATAATTATTCAAACGCAAAGCGAATTAGTCATGGTCTAAGTTTATGATTGTCACGAATGTTATTGTTTATTAGAACTCTTCTGACGGCGAGCATCCTGCGCCTCACGAAGCGAGCGACGTCTTGGAAATAAGCTATTGCAGGTGAAAACAATATACAATATTATATTTATAATATATACTTTCATTTATAAAATATACCCTAGAGTAGATTTACCTGGATTGGTACAGAACATAGTACCAATAATAGCTTTATTTAGTACCAATCCAGGACGTTTCTTGCCCTCTGTGCAGCTGGTCATTGACTTGACTTGGAGGTTTCACATCCCAACCTCAAAAATATATTTCCTACCATTTGGAAATCCACGGGCTTATTTGTCTTTAATTGTTTTATTACGATGAAACCACACCAAAGCTAAGTAATGAACCAAATTATATTTAACTAGCTGTTGCCAGCGACTTCATTCACGGTTTGAGATGACTTTTCGTGGTTAGTGACGGCAACGAAAGCCTACATTGCCCACATTAAATGCTATATATGCGTTTTAAGCTATTAATTACCACACGAAATTTGCTAAAAATCTGTTTTGTAGGTTTTGCTTGAAAAGTGAGCAAAAATACAAAAAAAAAATACTTTGTATTTTATATCCCGTATATATACAATACATAGTAATTATTGTTTTTAAAAAATTTAGTTTTATTACTGATTTATTACTAGTATGTATAAACAATATTAGTAATTTATAATAATGTGTTTATCTTTTTTTTACATCACGTTTTAACATAACGTGCTCTTATTATACACTTAATGTTTTAGTAGACACAATAGGACTAACATCTCGGCCACAAAACCACCAAGCTTGTCTCTTACCACAGCTTCTTGTGATTGTTTGCTGTCATAATGCTATAAAAAATATGGAAAAGTTGTAGTTGGTTTGTTTCGAAAGATAAATCTTATAGCTTTTTGAGAACCTTTATGAAGAAATCTGGAGATTACTTAAAACATTCAAGTAACAGGTATGATGAAAGCGTGGAAGAGATCTCGGGAATACCTGACAAAAATTTCTAATGAGACGATGACTAAGAATCTTATAAGATTGCATTATGTTGCATAACGTGGCTCTTTTGTAAGGTTTTGGCGTGTACTTTGTATTCGTGAATCTGTTTAATTAATTTGCATAAAGTTACCTGATTAAAGTTATTTAAAATAATCATAAGTTGTTGTAATCAGTCATATCAGGGCCTCAAGTAAAAAGGTGTGAATTTTACCTAAGCTCATAGATTGAGTTTTTTGGCATCGTGAAAATACACGATACACTTATTACTACGATATTAAAGTTTTGTTTAAATAAAGTGTACAAGTGAAGTACGTATTCATTTGTGCACTCAAACGGAATAAAATTACAACTAAGTCAGCTAATTTTATTCATCATTTTTGTAATAATTATAAAAAACTGCATCTTTCTTTTCTTTCAAACTCAACAAAAACTCTTGTGATTTTAGGTGATGCATAAACGGTGTTATTAATTGATTTATTTTTCTAGGTTTGATGATAAAACATTTTATTTAGATGCTTGGAAGAAAGGTGTAAGATTTGCAGATCATCTGTTAGTTTATGAAAAGGATGGCGTTATGCGAAAGCACAAATACGACGGTACATCAAAATCGACGATGTTAGAATGGTATGTGTATTAGAGTTAATCTCGATTTAAATTTTTACCCGACTCCAAAAAGTATAGTTATTAGGCATAAAATGAATTATGTTATAATTTGCTATTATTTTAATTTTTTTATGTTTGAGTGAAAGGGTTTCAACTGTCACTTTAGTCTATTGAACATAGATTTAGGATGTTTATTTAAAATTACAGTGTAGTTGCTGCAGCACCACAGATTATCCAAAAACAGTTAAGAATCTCACAAACTAACACTGCTTTGCTTAATGTGTGTTTAATATTACCTAGACTTAACCAAGGCATAAAAAAATGTGTGCGTACACTCGTAAGTAGTGAAGAAGTGAAACTTCTATATGACGTTATTTTTGAAAAAATATTTTACTATATGCAACTTTACAGAAATTGGTTAAATAAAGTTTATTGCCAATCCCTACTCCGCTGGAGAAAGTATACTTCGAATCACGCGTGGTAGGGATAAGAACAAAGATGGCGCGTAAAGGAAAAATGTGACGCGTAACGAAAAAATGTTACACTAATTTTTTTCCAACCCCGATAAAGAAGTTTCACTTCAAAAAAAAATCGGTACAAACCTCCTACTCTATTTCAGTTTATTTGACATGTATTTGTTTGTGCAGTACCTACCCGACCTGATGTTATCACCTAATTTACCTACAATCTGGGATTCAAAACTTTAAATCTTAAATTACAAATTGGGAAAACCTATTACAAACACAAAAGTAATTAGGTCTTTAAATATGTAGGTCATTGTCCCTACTTAGCTTCATAGATGCGAAATGTATGTTTGTGTGAAAATTTCTCTTTTACGTTATAAAGGTTGTACTATTTTAATAAAATTCAATAACAAATAGATTAGACACTGAAGTACTTTTACTTATTGTTTCATTTCAATGTTATTTTTTAAATTATGTGTATAGGTACTATATCAGTAAACGTAACACAATAGTGTTACTTTTACTGATTCTGATTAATTTTATTCCGTTTACTGTTGAAGCAGTATTAGATAAAGCCAATGCTTACAAAAATGTAGTCTTTGTGATGAGGAATCGAGTACCTAACATAGATATAAAATATTAAACGCGGACAAATATCCTCAATATGTTTTGGAATCGATTTAAAATAAATGTTGATTTTCTGGTCAGAAATTGTTGAGTTACCAATACGATGCTTAAAGAAAGTAAGAATTACTATAACATCAAAAGGAGTCTTTTTTTATAACTGTTTGATTTTTATTACGTTTGTGTCAATTGTTTAGCCTTTTCCCTTTTTCGTTATAATCCTATAACGAGGGGAAACTTGATCCTTTCTCAAACGTTTCCACGGGAAGTTTCACTTCACAGGACCATTCTTTTTATGGCAATTTCTGATTCCATGATATTCATGGTAGGAACTGCGATAACATCAGAAAGATACCAAATACAAATTTTTTTTAAATATCGTATTTACTTTTTGCTTCAGTTTTTTTACTCGTCCGTAGTTTTTTTAATTTTTTAACACGGAAATTCAAATATGTTAAGTCTTACTACAAAAACATGGAAATTTAAACACTCGTTGAACGCTTGATTTTGATAGAAGATTCTCACTCAGAGATTCTCACTCACTCTAAATATCCGGCTTTGTCCGTTGAAATCTACTGAACGAAGGGAACTAAACTAATCTAAAACGTTTAAATTTCCATTTGTTATAAATGTATAATTTTAAGATTTACCCTTGTTCTTACGAGTCCTGGTACAGCAGGACCTCTTTAATCCGAACCACGCCTAATCCGAACCCCTCTATAATCCGAACGGCCCATACACGCTTTCTTTTCTTTTTCTTGCCTTTTTTCTTTCACGCCAGTTGTTCACCAAATAGTGAAAGTGTGTCACGCCCATTTGTTTTTATATTAAAAACAAAGAAGAAAAGATACGATATTATGTTGTAAGAACGGAACGGAAATTGCGAGACCAAGCTTTTTATTTGACATTAAATAACTCCCGATAAAATAAATATCGGATTTCTTTACAAAAAAACATATGTTACTATTTATACGTTTTTGAATACATACATACATACATATCCTCACGCCAAGACCCTTACGGGGTTGGCAGAGAGTATCGAGTGCCAGACCTCACGATCCTGACAAACCTGTCTTGCTTCCTTCACATTCATTACCCTTTTCATACAAACACGCCGGTTTCGGAGACTCTTGACACCACCCTCGGATAATATCCGATTGATGTGATCGTGAAATGTCAGCCTTAGTCTCCCCGGGTAACTACATCCGTCCACATTCGTATTGTATATCTGCTTTGAATAAATGCGTTTTGCGTTTATGAATAAATATAGCATAAATGTTTCGCAATACTATTAGTTTTCTTTCATAAAATACCATATACATATATCTATAGTTCCTAGTATACTATAATCCGAACGCTCCATGAATCCGAACGGAGGGTAAATTTTCGGAGTTCGGATTAAAGAGGTCCTGCTGTATTCTTTAATTTCCTGGTATGGTATTTATGATAAGAATTACCAGGACTTAAAAAAGAGGTCTGAGTAGGTATTTACTTAATATATGTCAGGGGCATGGGAGTGTCCCCGCCAAGTCGAGTAAAATGGTACTACCTATAAGAGTACCAACGATTCGCGTGTTTAGTATCATCACCTTACTTATTTCTGCCTCCATGACTTCAGAGCTAGGCGTTTTGGTAATCCGATTTGGATAGCCTCAAATCAGTAACGCACTTGTCTATAATTTTGACTATTTGTTGTATTTCTTATCATAATGAAAGTTGACACTTTTTTATCTTTCATAACTTGCGGCAAAGTACCTTTATCTTTGTTTTTTTTTATTACAGGAATAATTCTAAGATCGAAAATCAATTAGAAATTAAAAAGAAATGGTATGTTATTGAATTCTGCCAGTGTGGTAATGAGTATGCGAGGGCAGGTGTTTCCAGTTTGCCGATTTTCGAACTGAAAGATCCACCCTTGGAGCAAGTGATGCGGTTTCGTATAACACCCGTTAATCCTCTAGACGACTCTAGCGAAAGCAGTGTTTGTATAAGTACGTTTTTTACATGTTAAAATAATGAATAAGTATATTATTCTCTTTATAGTAAGAGATAACCGTGGCGTATAGACAGCATAGATATAGTGGCTATACCATGTCTTATGGCCTGAGGTGTTGGACAATTTTGCAAGTCTACTGGCTACTCTACGGCAGGAAAAAGACTCTGTAGCTATGACGACAGGAGTGAGTAAGGCGGTGGATCCACAACCGGGCAAGTTGCTGCACAGTACTCGATCACCAATGACCAATTTATTGTTTTTGGCATTATAGTGGACATTCAACTGGAAAGTGAATGTTTTTTATGCAATCTTAACATATGAATGAAATGTGATGTAATTAATGCTATAGGACAGGGTTTCGCAAAGTGGGGTACGCGAACCCCTAGGGGTTCGCCATTCGGCGGCAAGGGGTACGCGACAAAATTTACGTAATGGTGCTATGATGATTTTCAAGTGACAGACACGTGCGTTACATATGGTGGCGCTAAATACAGAAATTGACTTGATATCAAGTCAGAATTAAAGTTAAAATTGTCCAAAATCATTTCTAAAATTGACAGAAAAGAAGCACACCCATCACATTAATGGTAGTAAAAAAAATTCTAATCGCACTTAATTGTTGCCTTTTATTGAAATAAAAACATAATTTTTGTGATAATTGTGTCATTAATATATAGATAATTTGTTTTAGTTCCAGCTGAAAAGGAAACTCAAATTCCGTCAAAAGTAATAAATCTACAAGAAATGGAAAACTTTCCGTTACAATTCACGAAAACTGGCGATATTATCGGGAGTGGTGCATTTGGAAGTGTTTTCCTTGTGCGGAACTCCATAGACAAATATTACGCAGCTAAAGTAATAAAAACAAGGACACAGAAGAAAAGAGATACTGCACTTAGGGAGTATGAAATGATGAAGAATTTGCGACATCCAAAGCTCGTAGAACTCGTCGCTAGTTTTGTAGCCAAGGATTCTTTTGTGATAGTAATGGACTAGTACGTATTAATATCTATTTACTGTTATATATAGATATAAAATATTAACAGTATATATTGCGCCCGGTTGGCGATAGACCTAGATATTGTGGGACTTAGTCTTCGATTAGGATTTGGTTGTAGCTCTGCTATGTCTTCGGAGATACGATCATGTAGATGCTTTTCTTTTTCTCTGTGGCCTGACAGTCTAGGTGAGGAACTTGACTCCTTGAGGACCAGGTTTGATTCCTGGGTCGGGCAACTAAAGGAAAATGTGTTTTTTCCAATTTTCTAATTAAACCAATTTTTATTTAAGTGCTTTTGTTTAATGCCAAATATAGAGACGGACAGATATAAACAAAAAGATGGATTAATTCATTCAGTGAAGTTTTTTTTCATTTATTCATTCAAAAAAATCGATTGTATTTCTACCTTTTTCTTATAATCATTTCAAACTTGCTTTTGTAATATAAGTCTATAACCGCATAAGTGTTTGTTTGATTTATAGAAGTGAGATAATTAAACTAATAATATTTTCAATTAACAAACCAGAAGTTATTGATTGTTTTATGATTAGTTACTGTCTATGTCGATACTTACCTAACTGTTATTAATCACTAGATTTTACCTTTATCCCCTTTTTTATATCGTTACTGGCCTTTACCCGCGTCTTCGCTCGTTTTTAAGTCATAAAAAGTGTCGCTACTTTTAATACACTAAGAATTACATGGCGGCAGGAATAGGTAAGGAGGTGGTACCAACCCGGGCGAGTCGCTGCGATACTCTACCACCTAGTAGGATGTCACGGTGTTAGTGACGGTAAGCCTATGCTCGCCTTTTACCAGTTGCCTGGCAGGAAGGCAAATGGTGTATTCTGCAAAGGAGCCCGGACCATAAATTAATAAGTACCTATCAGTAGAGATAATGTAAATAGACAGCTCCAATCATCTGTGACCAATATTTTTTACTGACTCCGAAAAGGCCAATTACTCGGCCAATAATAAACAGATTTTTATGGTTCTGTTTTGAGAAGGAAGATCATTTTTCCTAGGTAGTTTCGTATAAATTTGGTCACAATCTCATTAGTGGTTTTTGAGTTATATTTAGAAAAGAATAAGAATAAGAAGTCTTGGCGTGAAGATATTATGTATGTGATAATTTTCGTCTCATGTCTGACGAGATCGTAATAATATCGTCAACATAGATGACAATTTAAGCGTTAATAAATTAGTATTTAATAATGCTCAAACCAGTAGCTATCGAACGTGGGACCACCTCGGAATTATGTCCTTTCCAAATTAATAATGAAAATTGGTTCCTTATATTATACAAAAAAAATTTAATCTGGGCTCCGGAAATCAAGAAACGAGTCGTTTTGCTTACGAATGTTTTTTTTTGTACGAATAGTACAAAATCTAACTACAGTCGTTCGTTTTCTATTGTTAGCTCTTAACATTTTGTATAACTATGAGCGCCGCTTTACTTACAGGTTTACTACCAATAGTTACAATGACGGTTTACTATTCGTTGATTGTAGAAACCGGGCTTTAGCCGATCTACTATTTGAAGTTGATTATAAATGTATCATTTTTCAGTCTTTGGGGAGGCGAATTATTTGACAGAATAGTCGAGGAAGAGCACATCAAAGAAGTGGATGTTGTCCCATACGTGCGGCAACTTTGTGAAGCTTTACAGTATTTGCATGAAAAGAAAATAGCACATTTAGATCTGAAACCAGAAAATATAATATGCCTTAGTCCGAATTCCAGACAAGTTAAAATTATAGATTTCGGACTAGCAAGAGTTATAGATGATACGAATATTACTAGAGCTATCTATGGAACAAGAGATTACGTAGCGCCAGAGGTGCTGAACTTCGAACGACTTAGCCTCGCTTCTGATATGTGGAGCTTAGGAGTTGTAACATACATGCTGTGAGTAATTTGATTTATTTATTTTTCAAATTGTTTCTTGTCGGTGGGTCTACTATTGAATCTCGATTTCGTGCAAATTGGAAATTATAATCGGATATGTCATATTAGGTGCTTTTGAACACAATGCTAGAGGATTATTAACATTTACTTCCAAAATATTTCAATGAATCCAAATTAATTCAGTAGTATAAGTTCAAGAGTACCTAATATGACATATCCAATTCCAATTTTTAACAAGATTCAAGAGTAATCCTACTCTGACACTCGCAGACGTAGCGAGCCCCAGTGAAAGGGCCGACTGAAAAAATATTGAAATATTTTTGTTATTTTAAAAACAACTAAACTATCTGCTATCTTAATATATATGTTAGGGTAAATGTGGATAGTGCGGTTATTGTGTATAATTACCGGGAACTATGCATAATTACCGGTTCTCGTGCAATAGGTTATAAAAACTTTCGAATTAATCGCATTTACCGCCAATTATAAAGAATTACTATATATATACCTCTTTAGTAGATGTAGTAAATAATGAAATCAAACATCTGAATCAAATACTCATTAAAATAAAAACAATAATATTTCTCAAATATCAACCTTACGTTTGGTTAGGCAAAACATAAAATTATGTTGAGTTGATTAGTCAGAATTGACTGCTCCCTATACATAGGTCCTGATTCAACAGTCGTTAGTTGTGTTGTAATCTTAGTATCAATGTTGTTATTTATAATGCCCTCTAAATTGGTATTAATATACTCGCTGGCTTGTCCATTTTGATTGTTTTGCCTGTTCTGCGCTTGTAATCTTAATAAAAAAATCTGATATTGTTTTAAAGAACTGACTAGAAAGTTTTTAAAGCCACTTTTGCTTTATACCTCAAAATAAACATAAACATAGCCTCATAGGGGCTATTACTAATTCCTGAGTGATGAGCTTTATTTTTCATAAAGTGTATAAATTGTATTCCTTAGGACCATTTCGTGGTCTTATTTATTTCTAACCTAATAGCCAACAGCTTTTCAATATCTTGGTTGGTCCTTTCTACTGAATCATCCCACATAAGTCACAACTCTACAATCACCTTGCAACGCGATTCGCGCGGCTATAAGTATCACCGTTCCCGCACTCCGCCCGCGCCGTTCGCTCTCCATTCCAAAGCTTGTGTTAACATCTACCACGATTACTCGAAAATTTTATATTATTACCGGTAAATGTGGATAATTCACTACATTTATCATGTGCGTTGGTAATTATCTATAATTACCGGAAAATTAACATAAACAAAATACGTGTCACGTTGTTTGTCCGCGATGGACTCCTAAACTACTTCCATTTCAATCAAATTTACACACCGTGTACAGTTTGACCTAACTATAAAGATATGATAGCTTATATCTCAATTTATCACTGGCGAAGCCGCAAGTAACATCTAGTATAATATATAAAAATAAATTGCTGTTCGTTAGTCTCGCTAAAACTCAAGAACGGCTAAACCTATTTGGCTAATTTTGGTAGTGAAAACAAATAATGTTTAAGTCTAGGGAAGATTTAAAATATGAGAAAAGCAAATAACCGAAGAAACTAGAAAAAACAACATGTAAGGTTTTCTAAAATAACAAATACGGCTATCTTAGATCAGGTGCTCCCTATGGCCTAGCGGTCAGCTATTGCACTTGACTTCATGAGGTCACGGTTTCGATCTCGAGCTCGGGTAACAACAAGTAAATGTATTTTTCAATTTTCTAATAAAAATAACGTTTTGGCTTGGAGATTCTTGACAACCGTTGTTGTTTTTCAATATGTAATAAAAATATCTTGGCAATAAGGCTCTAGTAAGTCTATCTCAAACTGTAGATACATTATTGAAATTGGTCGTAAGTGAACTTAAATAAGCGTGTCAACATTTGTTTACAGATTGTCCGGTGTCATGCCTTTCAGCGGAGATTCCTGGCCAGAACGCTCAGCTAATATAACCATGGCAAATTATAACTATGACGAGTCAGCGTTTAAAGATATATCAGATTTAGCTAAAGATTTCGTCGACCATTTGCTAATATTGCAGCCAGAAAGGAGGATGAAAGCGTTTGATGCCTTGAATCATCAATGGATCCTGGAAGGACCTCCAGATGGTGCGAAATCTGGCCATATGAAACGCGCTCGTGAAAATCTAAAATCTTACCTTGCGAATTATAGGGCGAGATGGCAGGTAAGAACTAAGATACTATTAGATAAATAGATATGTGTTTATATAAACCTTTTAGGTATATACCGAAAATAAACACTAAAAAGACTGCCTAGCAACTTACAAAAAGGACTGAAATCCCACCAAAAACATTTTATGTAAAATGTTGCCAAGACATAAGGTTTACCCTGAACATTTTTACTGATATGTAGAATTTGTGAAGTTAGGGTTGGTACAGTTAGGCCGTGTAGATTCAGAAGCTTGGCTCACTACACCGTAGTTAGGCGTGTACGCTAGCCACTCGACCAATACATTTTTTAATTAATTCGGAAGGACTACAATGGGGTATGAAGGTTTGTAAAGTTGAAAGGTAAACTGCTAATAGGTACCTTATTCATACATGTGTTTTATAAGCTCATAAAACTAATCAATATTTTTCCTTTTCGTTTTGTTTTCAACTTTCGAACACTCTTCTTTTCAACAAAATTGACAACGATTATGATTAAAATGATTGTGTGATTATGATAACAATTATATGATTATCATTGTAGTGAATATGTCTTTGATTAAAGCTGTTCAGTTTATTAACAACCAGGCCCCAACTACCCCCCAACTTATCTATTTCACATATTCGTTTCTCTATAATTAAATAAGTAATATAAATAATATAAATGTGGTGTCGTGGGACACCAGGTAGGAACGAAGTTCCTTCGGCTTATCTAAAATCGACAAAATTCATGATACTCATGATACTCATGAATTTTGCCGGGGTGGGTGAGGGAGAAAGAGAAAGGTATACACTATTCACTTGTGTTTACGTCTGTCGCGCCTGCGCACGTCTCATTTAGCGGTTTTATTTCACGGTTTCTTCTTACGGTTTTAACTATCACATTTTTTTAGTTCGGTCGCGCAGCAAAATCCCTATCTTCTCCAAGCCTGCCGTAAGAAACTTCGTTCCAAAAATATAATAAATATTACGTGCACGAACAAATTCAGTCTTTGTGACGGTTCTATAATAATTAGTCACAAACCGTGTTTAAAATAATTGTCCCTTTGTATTAAACCTTTTTGACACATGATGCATTTGCTTACTAATTACAAAATACGTGTACTAGCGGCTGTTTTCAATCTATCTGCAGTCAGAGATAGGCCCACATGAATTTGGTTGCTAAGATATTTTTTTTATTTATTTGAAAACTAGCGGCACTTCCCGGCTTCGCAAGGTTATGAAATATACATATTTTATATAAACCTTCCTCTTCAATCACTCTATCTATTAAAAAACCGCATCAAAATCCGTTGCGTAGTTTTAAAGATTTAAGCATACAGAGGGACACAGAAACAGAGGAAGCGACTTTGTTTTATACTATGTAGTGATTAGCATGTATTAACTAATATATAAGTTTATTAGTATAACGGCTAACCTCGAAAGCTGGTTAAAACTGGGTCCGGTTAGACCTAGTTGAACCCGACTTTGGAGTTTATCCGTAACATGTACCTTCTTAAAATAAACTATTATTTAAGTACAACTTCTTTATCGACGTCTGAAAAAATTTTGCCATAATATTTTTCTATTACGATCATTGACCTTTAGTTGCGCTCCACAGAAAAACACTGTATGTTATCGCCCAATCTCATACTGCGTTCCTTATGACTTTTGTTTTGCCAAACGGTATATCTTCAAGCCAGCTCACAGAGGAAGTGCTGGATACATGAGTTTTTTTTAAATGAAACTTCTTCCCTGTCGTATAAATGATGCCGTCAAGCAGTTTCATGTCTTACGTGCGTAAAAAGTGTAAAAAATAAAAGAAATCTGTGTGTATTAGTACACATTTTTTTTATTAAACAATGTTCTTGTGACATATTTCAGAGAGCAGGTAATGTGATGATAGCGGCTCACCGACTTCGAAGACACATGGGGATCCAACGAACCTCGGTAGATGATACAGATCGAGATTCTCAGAGAGTGACTTAACGGACTTTTATATAGTATAAGGCCATGGAATATTTACCGTAAGTTTTCATACTTTATCTATAATATAAAAATGAATCGCTAAATGTGTTGGTAAGCGCATAATTTCCGAACGGGTGGACCGATTTGGCTACTTCTTTTTTGATTCTGTTAATTAATATCAGGTGAAGGTTCTTATGAAGAGAAAAACTGGGAAAGTTGCAGGAAAATGGGAAATATAATACTTTATTATTCCCGTACCGAACGGGTGAACGAAGTTTACCGGCACAGCTAGTCTTATATATAAAATTTTCGTGTCACAATGGTGAAGTTGTAAAAACCTCGCGGTTAGCAACACATTAGCCATTTCAAAAAAAAAGTGTCACAATGTTACCGTACTCCTCCGAAACGGTGTTACTGATTTCCATCAAATTTTTATGCTGAGTAGTCGATTCTCAGACCTACTGAAGGTCTGAAAATCGACTACTCTTTATTTTTCATACTCCCAAGTGATAAGGGTGACTCACCACAAAGACACAAGTCTATAAATTTGTGCTTTAAATAACCCAATGCTAAACTCGTTGCGTTTTTGTCATAGGCTATTTAAAAAAAATTAAAAAAAAGTATCTTCACGCCCATATCCCCGAAGGGGTAGGCAGAGGCACAACCAGGACACCCACGACTAGCCGAAGATACTAAGTCCCACAATGTGATAGGTGACAAGCCTATCGTCAACCGGGCACATTTTTTTTATTAGAAAATTGGAAAAACCCAATTTTAATTTTGTTGCCCTACCCGGTATTCGAACCCGGGACCTCATTCAGTCAAGTCCAACAACTGAACCGCTAGACCATCAGAAAAAAAAAAATGTTCTCTCATAGACGTTTTTGCGAAGATGAGTATAACCTCTAAGCGAGAAGTTTACTTATTTATATCATAGCGACGGACAGCATATTTGTTTCTATAAATTATAAAAAAAGAAAATCGCCTCAGACAGAATTTGAAACTTTTAACTTTTCATCTCAAGCCGACGAATGCTCTAACCCTATTGAGGATTCAAGTCCTGCGGCGAAATTTTTAATTCTTTTCTTACCCGTTAAAGCGGGTAGTTATGTCCTTTATATACACGTATTTGTCTATAGACGAAAGTGGTTTTTATCATCATGAGATCTCCCTCCTTATTCTATACTAGCTTCCGCCAGCGACTCTGTCCGCGCGGATGTCGGTCTTCGCGTGATAAAACTGAAAAATTAAGACATATTTTCATTCTATGTATTTTTTCAGGAAAATAAGTGTCCCATTTTATGCTCAGCATAATAGGGTATAATTATACCAAGTTTCATCGAAATCGAACCGTTACTTTTCACGTGATGCCTGAACATACAGACAGACAGACAAATTTTTTTTTATTCACATATTTGGGTTTGGTATCGATCCAGTAACACCCCATGCTATTTATTTTTTCAATATTTTCAATGTAAAGAATTGACCCTTCTACAGGTTTATTATATGTATAGAATAGATATATCTTTTCACATAAAAAACCTCCACTTGCCTAAAAAATCTCCAATTTAATATTGTATGGTTGCAAATAACGAAGGTCATTTGCTTTTATTAGAGTACTTACTAATAACACTAGTGTCTATTTTATAGGTACATGCGTTCGTCGAATGAAAAACAATAAGCGAGAAGAATGTATCAATATATTATATTGTTGTTGCAAATATATTTATTTGTTTAACTCTCGTCGTCTTTTTTTATGCCTTCCTATCATTGTTATTGAGCGATCTGGGGCCCGACCATGAACGCTTAAAGTAGTATTATTTCCATCTTGCTAAATGTCTGCCTTTTTAAGCAACTTTATGGTATACGTCATAAGGTTTCTTTGTCGACTGACAATTAGTATTGTTGAAATAGTACTGTTTTAAGAGCTTATGGTAACCCCCCAGGTGGTGTCAGTGCTTGTAAAACTCCCAACAACCAAAAACGATGTACTAAAACCTCGAAGATAATTAGCAAAGCTGTTAAAAGTATAAGTACTTATTTTATTCGAGGCAGGAAGCGTTGATGAAGCGTTGCCGAATATTGCTGAAGGAATCCACTGAAAAAGGCTAGTTTAACATACATAATATATGTACAACAGAGACTTACACACTTATAGTAGTACTATTTATATGATGCGCTTCGGCTTTATTCGTAAAGCTTCGGAAATCCGAATGTATTGTAGATAGAAGATATCTTTCGAGTTGTTATTATACATAATTAATCATTTCACTTAAGTTTAGATTAGGTGAGCCAATTTAAAAATAAAAGTGTAAAAAGTGTAAATCCGAAGCGCATAATTTAAATAGCAGTTCTATACGCCTTTTTGTCTTTTCGTATTCCATATTACAGAGAAACAGTTACTTGAATTTTATTGTCTCATCCTGAAATAACTATAACACAGGCACGCTATGATGGCGGGTTTGACAAAATCCAACTAAATGTCAATTTACTCTGGGAGAAAATATAACCGACGCGAGTTTTGAGATTGATAAGTTTTTATATTTATAATTAGTATTCAATAATAAAATAAAAAATAAACGTTTATTTAGGTAATAAACGTCAAACCGACCATCCCAAGGTGCCACTAGTATAGCATGAAAGAGATAAAAAATCGCATATCCTTGCGTTAACGCATATTAATAATGGGCTCTAATAAAAACTCTTCATTTCCTGTGATAAATTGTATTTTACAATAGAGGATTCTAAATCTATTTAAATCGTTAACAAACAATAATAAATACATAGCAAATGAAATTTATTCACTACTAAGGAAACAAAAAATGGATCACACTTTGCTTATTCATTGATAATATATAAGGGGTGATACGAAATTACGAAACACTAAACTAACGACAAAAAACGAAGTTAAAAACGGACTAGAAATCTTAAACGTTGTCAATATAAAATGCAAAGGAATAAAAACATGTCTTGTGCGGTGCTCCAGTTATATCCTGCAAGAAATTTACAAAAATGAGTCGAACGCTTTGCAAATCCACATGTTAAGCAAATATTTTGATAAAAAACGCAATTCTAGAGAGAAATTCGCATGGCTTCCATGGGTACCCATTTAAATTCGCTAGTGCTTTTACATACGATGGTACTTACAATATTATTTAAAGGCATTTGTGTTGTCCTTAAGAATTTGCTATTTTTATTCATATCGTGACAATGAAGGTGTTCGTCTTCTATATGATAATGATCTTCTGGGTGACGCGCTATATGACCTCATACTGCCGTGGAACTTTCCTTTGTGGGATATGACTTCTAATCGCGCTGATGCTTCTGCTCTGCCATAATCATTTTCTAGAGTGATCCGGTATAAACCAACATCTTCAACCGTCACTTCATCTATCTCCAGATATCTGTGTATTTCGTCTTTCTCTCTTATGGTTATTCTAGCGGATGGTGTAATAATAATTCCGTCCTTATCCCAAGTAGTCCATGGTGATGGGAGGCCTCTTACAGCACATTTGAAAACCACATTTTCACCTTCTTCAACTACTTTATTAAATGGATATGTGTAGAATTTGGGTGCAATTTCTCTCGTGGGACTGCAAAGACGTCTTACATCTGGGCCTAAAATCAAATTATTTAGTTTCATAGTTGATAATATGAGAAGACATTGTTAAACAAAGCTAACACATATTTTTTGTCCTTGGGATATGGTAACACTATCTACTGGTTAGGTACTGGATAATTATATCCGTCAACCATAACAAGATGTAATGTATTGGATTATTATAATCGCCTTTTCTATTGTTTTCTTGTTTTGTTGTTGTCTTGTTTCTTAATCGAGTGTAAGGATACAGGTAATTTCCAAAATGTAGCTTTTGATCTTTGCCATTACATAATAACAAAAAAAAGCATCTCCACGCCCATATCCCCGAAGGGGTAGGCAGAGGCACAACCAGAGCACCCACGACTAGCCGAAGATAGTAAGTCCCACAATGTGATAGGTGGCAAGCCTATCACCAACCGGGCACATTTCCAATCCCGAGCAACATTTCTTTATTAGAAAATTGGAAAACCCAATTTTGTTTTTTGTTGCCCGACCCGGGATTCGAACCAGAGACCTCATGCAGTTAAGTCCAACAACTGAACCGCTCGACCACAGAGGCGACAACACATAATAACACACCAGTAGTATATGATGATGATAGATATATGATGTCAATAGGCGAAAGTTGTCTTTTTCTACCAAGAAAGCCGCTTGCTTGTTTGAACAAAATGAATTAAAAAACACCAGCCAAACATTTGACAATTATGGATTTCCATTTTGCTAATATTATTTAAGATCTAATATGAGTGTAAATTATGTAACATATACGAAAATTGTTAAGAAAGGCAAACCAATAAAAAACAAGACAACATGAAAAACAATAAAAATAAAATAGAATGAGCATTGTTTACATACATAACGTAAATTTACAGGTAATCATTCCTTCGTCTTCTATTTTATAAGTTACAGTTTGAAAAAAAACATGCTTTGGTATTGTATGTTGAGATTACCAGGCGTTCTGGAAGCAGATCTGGCAGGCGTGCTGCGTGGGGTGGACCGCGGAGTGGAGGCGGCAGACAGCAACGCGGGAGGGCGTCGCAAGCGCTGGCTCAGGGTGTTTGGCTCTCCGGGAGCTATAAAATACACATTTCTTTACGAAAAACCTTAAAATATACTTACTTTTCTTCTTCTTGAGATTTAGGATGAGCGTTAGCATCTGACATTGGTCATTTTTAAAATTGCATTAAGTTACTTCAAAATCGGGCTTGAATTATTTGAAATTGTAAGTCATCACAAAAATTTATGTCCCTGACAAATTTAAATTTGGCGGTATCGAGAAAATACACGAAAATACTTCACGAATACTTTTCATGTTTTTATATAACTGTACCAAATTATACAAAATGCCACCAACATTGACCAATTTTACCCTATATTTAGAATTATGTATTAAAAAGAATATAGGGAAAGCTGGCAAGTCTGTATGAAACCTAATACTAAGCACTCGACACTCTTTCTCTAAAAACTCTAAGGGACTTGGTGTAAGATGTATTTAAAGAAAATGGATGAAACAAAGTGAAAAAAAGTTGTCATTACGGAAAACGCAACACTTACGATAGACGACGAGACAAGCGCTTGATTTAGCTTTTCCCAAGCTATTTGATGCTTGACAAGTATAAGTGCCTTCATCTTCAGCGGTCACTTGCTTTATTTTTAGCCGCGCCGCACCTTCTTCAAAGGACGTTTCAAAATCTGGACAATCAGGTACCACCTACAAAATGAACATTCAAATAAGAATAGAGTTTGACTAGTAACCAATTGAAAATTAGTAAGGAGTAGGCAGAGGCACCCACGACTAGCCGAAGACACTAAGCCTCACGATGTGATAGGCAATCTTTTCGCCAACCAGGCATATATCCAATCCGGAGCAACGTTATTTTTATTCGAAAATTGAAAATACACATTTTCTTTTTTTGTTCAGCGACCCGGGATCGAACCCGGTGCCTCAAGAAGCCAAAGTCCAACGCCGAACCACTGGACCATTGAGGCGATATTTAAAGAAAATGTATCAGTGAGTAATAACAAAGCTTTGTTTTTACTATCTTCTATAATAGAAACTCCACGAGCTAATCGCTTGGGTATTATTCGAAGATGGTGTCAAGGCTTAGGAGTAACAAAACCGGAATGTTTTATTATACGAGTTATAATGTGGATGAAGTTTAGACAAATCTGTACGTGACACTTACATACATAATATATATCATCACGTCAAATTCCTTACTCGAGCAAAGAGTATCGAGTGCAAATATACGTGACACTTGACACTCGGTACTAACTTACAAGGAGCTCGGCATAAAGACATATACATACATACCTACATACATATCTTCACGCCAAGTCTCTTACGACGTAGGCAGAGAGTATCGAGTTCCAAAACCTCTTTCATACAAACACGCCGGTTTTGAAGACTCTTGACGCAACCGTCAGATAACACCCGCGCCATTTGATGGTGTAATATCAACCAATGTCTCCCCGGGTGCCTACATCCATCCATAATTGCATCTGCTTGTCAATCTTTCATCTGTTATTCTTTCTACATGTCTGAGAGGCCAGCCCTAGCCTCTACCAGCGGAGAATGCCCTTTCTCATATTAACACCAATACTTTATTCCAATCCCACTCTTTCTCGTATCTCACTGTTACGAATGTGGTCGGCGAGCGTAATATCGCAGATTTTCCACATTTATCCTACTCTCTCGGTTCCATACAAGAACGTTGGAATAAGCTCAGAATTATGCAGATATATAACATACTAGTTGTCCCGGTGAACTTCGTTCCACCCTTCGAGTTTGTATGGTAAAAATAAACTGTTATTTCTTCCATTTTCCCTGCTATGTTCCCGGTTTTTGTCTTTATAAGAACCTTCTCCTGATAATAACTAACGAAATCGGTTCAGTCGTTCGGAAGTTATGCGCTTACCAACACATTTATCAATTCATTTTTATATTATAGATGAAGACAGGTGTGTATCTCAAAACTGCTTATCCAATTACACTATTAGTATAGCTTAAACTGGAAACGTATACCTAATTAGTATGCAACTCACCTCATGGTAATGGAACCATCGTATATCTGGTTCCGGATTGCCCGAAACTCGGCATTCAAACTCTATGGCATCTCCATCGTAGCATAGTAAGTCTGTCAACTCTTTTTCAAAACGTGGCAACACATCAACGCGCCTGCAACCGAACGGGGTACACACAATAAGAAAAAAAACCCTTTTCTTATTACATTATAAAGGTATAAATTAAATCTTATTACATTATAAAGGTATAAAATATATTCATAAAGATTTTCACTTGAAAGGTATTTTTATTTTAGCACTTTTTTTTTTATGTTATAGGAAGGTAAACAAGCAGGCGGATTTCCTGATGGTAAGAAATTCACGCCACCTAGAAACACCAAAGATGTTAATGATGCGTTGCCAACCTGAGGTCAGGATGTTAGGCCTCGAACAAAAGTAAGTTTACCGGCTACCTTACCCTCCGGACCGGAACACGTCACGACGTTATGGTGGCAGAAATAGGTAAGGCGGTGGTACCAATCCGGGCGAGTCGCTGCGAAACTCTACCACCTAGTCAAATGTCACGGTGTTAGTGACTGTCAGCCTATGCTCGCCTTTTACGAGCTGCCTGGCAGGAAGGCAGATGGTCTATTCTGCAAAGGAGGAGGTTTAGAGGGTAAGGTAGCCGGTAAACTTACTTTTGCTCGAGGCCTAACATCCCGGCCTCAGGTTGGCAACGCACCATTACCACCTTTGGTGTCTCTAGGCAACGTAAATTTCCTATCATCAGGAATCCGTCTGCTTGTTTGCCTTCCATTATCATAAAAAAAATATATGTCCAGATGAATTGACCAATGGTCACCATGGTGACTGATGGTTTTTGTTTAGTTTTGGGAGTTTGTTTCGCCGTTTCTTCTCCTGACTGATAAGGTTTGGAAACGGTGGTAGTGTACGGTAGATAGGACTAAAAATTAATGTACCTTTCAATTTATTTATAATAAATTATGAAACTTATGTTTATAAATTAATAAAACGTTTATTAAAAACGTAAAAGTGCTGCGATTTAAATGTACATTATACTATATAAAGCTATTTTTATATAGATATGTAACTTCTTAAAATTTAACTAAATATTTTCACACCACAATGTGGTAGAATATGTTGTATTCTTAAATATCTTAATAATAACTTTTTAACACACATATTCCGCTAATATATAATTTTCATTTCATTACAGATACGGTAGGTAATTTATAACTTACCCATATCTCACGTTATGTGCATCATCGCTGGAACTCGGATCTAAAATAATTTTTAATCTTATTAATATAAACAATATGTACTAAATTAGTAGTGTTGCAGTTTTCGATATCGCATAAAAAAGTAATATTTCTCTTTCTAAGAGTTCAGTGAATTGAGTTAGGTATCAAAATTAGTCTATCTGATTTTTTTATAATAGATTGAATTATTACGCTTTTATAAACGTTAATTGATAATAGTTAACCTATAAGTTATCCAAAAGTTGTTTTATCGTCCACAAAAGAATTCACAAACTTATTTATTTATTTGATACTTAATTGCACACAAAAAGCAAAAATGTGCAAAATACATGACAATTAAAAACGCCCAAACGCGAGCTTATCTCTAACAACAGAATTTTTTCCAGCCAACCAAAAAAAAGAAGCTGTTAAAATGAAATGGAAGGTATCGTGTACAAAAACGATTATAACTATACATAAACAAATTAAACACAAAATTAATAAAAAAAAGTAAAAATAACACAGGTACATCAGGTTTATTTATCTTTATTGAAAATGTCTTTGGATATACGAGTTTGTTATTGTGTAAACTTAAAGTTTTCGATTAACTTTGTTATTCTTTATACTTTATTATTAAGACTTCTCAATTACTTTATGAACCTCTACAAGATGGGAATTTCATAATTTCACTGATTGAAAAGTAAAAGATTTAGAATAACATTGGAAGTGCGAATCGGGAAAACAAGTATTGTTAAGTAAATCTGCAAAGGAATCGAAAAAGCTTTGAAACTTAATAATAACCCATTACTTACCCTTAGCCAATATCTGCAGCGAGATGATTGCTTTAGCTTCTCCATGATTATTTCTGGCGACCACGGAATAGGCTCCTGTGTAATCCAATTTCGCGTGAGGAATCTCCAGCCTATATTCAGGACCTGCATCTACCCTCTTGAAATGTATCGCGTCTCTGTAGTAATCCGGCTAGAAAGAAATGTTAAATATTAGTCACAGCAAAAAAGTTTGTATTCATTTATTACGTTTTTACTATTTGGGAAATCGAGTGTTAATTTTAAAATTAAACCAACTTTTCTGCAAAAAAAAAGAGCAGACACCTCGCAGCAAATTTGATTTAAAACATTACTTAATATGTTATTAAGAAAATAAAAAGTAGCCATTGATTAAAAAAAATACAAATTTAAAGTAGATATTTTTAGTAGTTTTGAGTTTGAGATATCACTTATGGGTTTAAAGAATCATTTAAAAAAAGTGTCTTCACGTCCATATCCATACGTCCCCGAAGAGGTAGGTAGAGTCACAACCAGGGCACCCACGAATAGCTGAAGACACTATGTCCCACAATGTGATAGGTGGCAAGCCTATCGCCAACCAGACACATATCCAATCCCAAGCAACATTACTTAATTGGGTAAACCAAATTTTCTTTTTGTTGCTTGACCCGACAATCGAACCCGGGACCTCATGATTTTAAGTCCAATACCTAAACCGCTAGGCCACTGGGACGATCTTAAAGTGTTACAAAACTGGCAATATTAAATCACATTCACCTTTAGGAAATCCCTCAGCCAATAGACATCAGGTTTGGGATCGCCTATCACTTCACATTCTATGATAACTGTGTCGCCTTCGCGGGCTTCACTGGATCTTGGTTTTCTTATAAACATAGGTTCTTTAGAGTACCTGTAGAAGTGTATAACATTATTATAAAATATATAATACTTTAACAACATGCAAAATTAATTTAAGTTAAAATAAATTTACAACAACGAAGCTATAGAAAATTTATCGGTTTTTATCACTCCTCTTATAGTAAATTGTGAATTTTAACCTTTCTCGAATTTCCTTGAACACAAAAAACTTCATCAAAATCGGCCCAGACGGAGTTCAGTGACAAACACACGAACACAAGGAGTGTTTACAAATAAATTAGGTGGTACCTACACCTATAGGTTACTCTTTGTCACATTTCAAAAAAATACTCACGGAATGTCAGGACTGATTACAACTGGGGGCGTCACCATCTTCTCGGCATCATCTGCCCCACCAATAACCTCCACTTTTCCCGATGTGGTGGCTCTACCCACTTCATTGGAAGCAGTGCAGCTATAGACACCAGAATCTCGGGGGGTTACGGCAGCCAACGCCAGTTCTATCTGGCCATCATGGTCCAAGGTCATAATAGCACGTCGACTTGGTCTTAACCTGACACCATCTCTATACCATGTCACGCCAACTGATGGGTATGCTTCGACTATCGCTGCTATCCTTAATTCATCTCCTGCAATAACAAAACGTTGTTGAATATTTTAAGAACTATTATTATCGATGACGACAGCTTCTTGAAATTGTCGTATCTCGAACACGTTAGCTTTCAAATAAAAAAATCTTTGAGGTCCAGGGTTCGATCCTCGGGTTGGACAACAAAAAATAAGAATGAATATGTATTTTAAATTTTCTAATAAATAAAAATGTTTTTGTAATTTTATGTTTTTATGTTTAAAGTATCTTCTATCTTAATATTCAGTTTGCCCAGGATTGAATATGTGCCCGGTTGGCAATCGGCTTGCCACCTATCACATTGTGGGACTTAGTGTCTTTAGCTAGTCGTGGGTTCCCTGATTGTGCCTCTGCCTATCTCCTCGGTGATATAGACATGCAGAAACTTTTTTTAATTATGTTGTGACATGTTTTTATTTGTAACGCTATTCCCAGCAGAAGAAGTATTCTGTCTAATGTCATGAAAAATACAGGGACAAACCTTCACTTAGACGATAGAGAGGCTCAAGCCCACAACAAAACTCTGGGGCTACGTATGCTCTGATCCCCTTGTCCACTACAAGACTACACCTGCAGCTGATGGCTCCGCAGCCGTTCCTCGCCATAGCCTCGTACACACCACCATCATCTAGGGTCGTTGGTGCTATCTCCAAAGTGTGGAAACATTCGTCTTGTGACTTTGTATGTCGACCTTCAATCAAAGAAATGTATTTGTTATCCTAACCATTTTTAAAAATACATACATCTTAGTAATATTAATAAATAATTAAGTCTAATATTTAATAAATTATTATTTTCCCCGTGTTGGTCCGGGCTCCTTTGCAGAATAGATCATCTGCCTTTCTTGCCAGGCAGCTCGTAAAAGGCGAGCATAGGCTTATCATCACTAATACCGTGACATCTGACTAGGTGGTAGAGTTTTGCAACGACTCGCCCGGATTGGTACCACCGCCTTGCCTATTCCTGCCGCCAGAACGTCATGACGTGTTCCGGTTCGGAGGTTAAGGTAGCCGGTAAACTTACTTTTGCTCGAGGCCTAACATCCTGACCTCAGGTTGACAACGCACCATTACCATCTTTGGTATCTCTAGGCGGCATGAATTTCTTACTATCAGGAAATCCGTCTGCTTGTTTGCCTTCCTATACCTAATATAAAAAAAAGTAAATTAAAGTTTTAAAGCAAAAAGTTTAAGTTAAACTAACTTAAACTTTTTGGTTTAAAAATCAGGTATTCTTGAACACAGTACTAGCAAAGTGTTATCATTTAGTTCCGATAAACCCGACGAAATCACTTATTGTTTATTCTTATCTAAATGTTAATAACTCACTAGAATTGTGTTCGAGAGTACCTAAAGTGACAATTCCAATTTCCAATTCGCATGAAATCTAGATTTTTAGGTAAAAGGTAGACCATACAGAAAATCTACCGGCTTGTTTACCTCCAAAATTAAATATACAATAACTTACTGTCCTCAACAATTTCCTTGCCGTCTTTTAACCACGTGACAACAGGATCTGGGTTGCCAATAATCTGACATGTCAGCCGCACAGGGTATGTAGCTTGTACTCGTCTATCTCTCAATCGCATTGTGAACTGTGGAGGGTAATCGCCTTCGACACCGGCTGAACGTTCACTGAAAACATATAAACCGTATTTTTAAATATGTACGTACATCATTCTATCTACCTACCGACCTTGACCGACTCGTTGGTCGAGTGGCTAGCGTACACGCCTAACTACAACGACCAACCGCGAGGCTCGAGTTCGATTCCCGACAGGGGCAGGCATTTATGTGACGAACATTTAGATGTGTGCATTTCCGGGTCTGGGTGTTTATATTAAATTTATTCTGGTATCTATTTAAGTATTTCTATGTATTAGTATCGTTGATTAACACCCATAACACAAGCATATATTATGCTTACTATGGGGTTAGATTCAATTTTTGTAACTTGTACGTATTTATTTATTTACCTACTAAAAAAGGTACCAGCAAGTGGTAGAGAAACTAGGAATGAAGTAGGAAATGATAGTTACAAAGAGCTAACTGTTGCCAGCGTCTTCATGCACTCTTTGAAGTGACCTACTATTTCCGTCTAGAAAGTCTTTAGTGGATCTAGCAGTTATTACACTTCTATTTGTATACAAAAATGAATAAATTATTTAACTAGAATATTAGGAAAGAAAAAGTATTTCCGGAGAATCACAATTTGGGCGTTTTCTAAGCTAGAAAAGGATTAGGCCGCTTCTGGATAGCTCAATCTTTGACTACAACACCACTTTCCATCAGGCGCTTTGTATGTCATCATATTAAGCTATCTGATATAAAAAAAGAAAAAAGTAACTTCATCTAATAACCATCTACTAATAATGTATGGTTAATGCTGGAAACGACATTTGCAAGTGTGAGTTTTCCGCAGTAAAAGGTATCTATGATTATGACAAGGAGCTAGCCCTTGCTGGCGACTTGACATAACCATTAAAGTAACCTACTATTTCCGTCTAAAAGGTTTCCGTGGATCTTCTATTCGTTATCTGAATCACCTCTGTGGTCTAGCGGTTCAGTTGTTGGACTTGACTGCATGAGGTCCTGGGTTCGAATCCCGGGTCGGACAACAAAAGAAAATTGGGTTTTTCCAATTTTCTAATAAAAAAAAATGTTGCTCGGGATAGGATACCTATGTGCCCGGTTGGCGATAGGCTTGCCACCTATCACATTGTGGGACTTAGTATCTTCGGCTAGTCGTAGGTACCCTGGTTGTGCATTTGCCCACCTCTTTGGAGATATGGGCGTGAAGATACTTTTTTGTATTTGAATACGAAAAATAAGAAATTAATAAAAAAAAATATTTCTTTTTTTTATGACATTGGAAGGCAAACAAGCAGACGGATTACCTGATGGTAATTCGCGCCGCTTAGAGACACCAAAGGTGGTAATGGTGCGTTGCTAACCAGAGGCCGGGATGTTAGGCCTCAAGAAAAAGTAAGTTTACCGGCTACCTTACCCTCCGAACCGGAACACGTCATGACGTTATGACGGCAGGAATAGGTAAGGCGGTGGTACCAATCCGGGTGAGTCGCGGCAAATTATTTATTTAATTATTTAAATTATTTATTTGGAAATTTCCGGAGAATTAAAATTTTAGCGTTTCTAAAGCAAAAGAGTGAAAAGGCTGCTTCTGGAGTCCGCAATCTTTGACTACTACATCACTTTCTATCTTGCTAGCCTAATTATACCAAAATACAAAAAAGCTAAAATTTAAATAAAAAAATGGCTTTCCGCTTTTTTCTATGCATATCAAAAATATCAACATTTTTTATGATATTGGAAGACAAACATGCAGACAATTATTTAAATGACTAAATAAATTGTTTTTAACACACTGTATGCTTCAACAAAATATCTTGCTATCATTAAATAATATTAGAATACTAAATTTACATATTAAGTATATAAAAAATATACTCCCTAACTTTAAACATATTTTCACTCATAAACTTAGCTTCTGATTACTAAACATTAGAATAGAAATTAATTCAAAATTTAATTTACTAATTAAATAAATTTTATTTTATTAAAATATTAAATTATTTTAAATAATTAATTAAGTCTAGTTTTACGAAAATAAACTCTTCTTTCAAACCAACACGTATAAACTTTCCATATTTATATTTATATTAATAGGTAAAACTAAATCTCAAAGACTAATAATATGCATAATTCACGTAGTTTTATTAACATACAATGTTTCAATAAATTTCCACTTACCGCTTCAATTTAGCGTCAGCCTCCCAAATAAGTCTATCAGTGATCACAGCCATTCTTGCATATGTGGAAGCTCGACCATGTACATTTGTTGCCTCACAACTATATCTACCTTCATCTTCTATCTTTACGTCCTTTATACATAACGAACTCTCATGGTCTCCTAACAATACTGTAACGCGATCACTTTCTTCCTCAATTTCATATCCATTCTTCATCCAAACAATTTCAGGAGTAGGCTTTCCTTTAAATGTACAACTTAAGGCGGCAGTCTCTCCAACCAAAACTTTCAGTTGACCCGGAAGAACGTCGATAAATTCTGGCCTGTCACCGGCTAACCCAATACCGATTGGATTCGACGTTTGCACTGGCTCACCCCATCCGTATCTGTTTCTGGGGGTAACCCTGAAGTAGTATTCCTCTCCTTGTTTCAAATTGAACGCGTCGTACGAATTCCTTGGCGTTATTCCTAATTCAGTCCAACGAGCTCCTCCTTCCTTTCCCAACAACCAACTCTCGATTTTGTATGCTAGAATTGGGGCTCTAGAATCAAGGTCTGACTTAGGCCAAGCTAGCGAAATCCAATTGTTACCGCCGTCCACTACACTTGGCTCGCCCGGGATGCGATCGGGCAGAGCTATAAAAACAAATATCAATGTTGATACGTCAATGACCTTATAGATACTTGATGGATTGCCAAGTGACAATCTGAGCTAGGATATAATTAGCTTACAAGATGCAAATTAATAAATTTCGTACATACTAAAATTCCTAAGGGAGCGTCTGTTTTTTACGTGAGGTGCTCTAGAAGGAAAGAGGTTGAACCGAACCTCCCCTAATCTTAATTCGATAGAAGGAGAGTCTGCAAATATTGCTATTTTCACATTTGCATAATAAAACTGTACGCCTACTCCGCAGGTTTTAGAGACCAATTTTGGATGTATAATCAGTGTAATACTTAAAGCCACAGAATAAATGACTTTTTGACTTTTTTTTGACCGTAAAAAGAGAATTTAGTATTAAATTTTCCTCATAAAATATTCAACTTACGCACAGTAACGTTTAATGAGATTAACAAAATGCTACTTGCAAAGTAATTGCAAACGATTTTCTAAGTAAACTTTTCAGAAAATAAATTTTTAATAATTTACATAGAACATTATTTTATTACCCTATAAAAACCATAGGTGATATTGGGAGATAGGATACTCCCCTATCTTTAATCTATCTCCCTTACTAATAAGCCTTATGCGCCCGCTGATCTGGTGTGAACTTCACTTTTGCTAGCAAAAATGAATTTACACGCCAGATTAAAAAAGCGTAACTTTTATTACTAAGGACATACTATATCTATAACGAGTAGTTGAGCCAAATATCATAACTCATAACAAATGACGTTTGAGCCGCCTCACGTTGTTAATGGACACCTCTTTAAATATATGTCTCAAGAAACATATTTTTCTTTTAACTACAATTTCAACACAATGGTCTTCTTGATATAACATACTCTTACAATTTATTCACACTCATCTGTCAACTATACATTTGTCTTTACGTCTCTGTTTGCAATGAAACTTTTCTTAAAGTAAAAATCTGTTTGTATGTCATTATTACTCTTAGATGTGTAAGAAAAACTCAAAACTACTACTTAAATATAATACTATGATAGGCTAAATATTAAATCCATATAATTTTTAGGATGAATTATACACGTACGCAAGAGTCCGATTAAACTGAAATTTTGCACACAAATTTGGTTCTCAATATGCTAATAATGCTCAGTCACAAAAATGACGCCATTTGAAGAAAAAAATATAAGCTCATAAGTCCTACGAATATATTATAATTACTTTACAATAAACTGAATGAATGAAAATCATAAATATAATTTATACGTACATTTATACTTTCGATCTTGAACAGAAACAACGGTGTCATCCCTCGGATATGTCCAATCTGAGATGAGGCTCGAAGAAGAAGCACGTTGACGAACCTGAGTAAGAAAATGTTAGGTTACAAACGAAACCATAAAATGAGAGGACTCCTTAGCCAAGTAACTATAGTTTTCATCGACATAGTCGTGAAGAAAAACATCATCAAAATGATTGACAAAATATATATAAAACTATAAAATATATTTATTACTGGACAATTTACAACAAATTAAATCTAGCCCCAAAGTATTAAAGTAGTAAAATAGTAGTTGTGTTATGGGTGTTGGTAATAATAGTTAGTATAATATTTAAATTGCGACCTAAATTTAATAAAAACCCAGACCCGGAAATGCAGACATCTAAATGTTCCTCACACAAATACCGGGAATCGGGAATCGAACACGAACCTCGCAGTTGGTCAGTGTAAGACGCTAGCCACTCGAACAACGATGATATCACATTGATGTAGTTCAAAGAAAGAAATAGAAAATATTCTAGTTCATAAAACCAATAAGCGGTACTTGTGATGCGAATAATTTTAAATCATACTACGCGAAAAGGAACTAACCAGTCTATTCTTTTTTTTAAATACGTTTCCAAACAAATCCTGTCACATTACATTTGAAACAGACTAGCTGCCGCGACAGACAACAGACGAATACGATTTTATTTTCATATGAAACTTGTCCTGACTTTATCTAACGCAAAAAAAGGAATTAGCAAAATTAGTTCATCCTTTCAGGCATGATGCGATTACCAAGAGAAATGGGGATTCATTTTAAATGAAATGAAATGAAAATTATTTATTTGCGGAATATGTGTGTTAAAAGTTGTTATAAAGATATTTAAGAATACAACATATTCTACCACATTGTGGTGTGCAAATTTAATAAACAAGATTTGTATGAGGTGCAATTAGTCCCAAACATCAATCAGCTTTAATAATAATAAATAAATAATAATAAAATAATAAATATTCTTGGACAAGTTTAATCTAACCTCAAAGTAAGCAAATTATATGCTTGTGTTATGGATGTTCGTCAACTATACTACGAGTGATACATAGAAATACTTAATTAGATACCAGAATAAATTTAATAAACACCCAGACACGGAAATGCAGACATCTAAATATTCATCACACAAATGCCTGCCTCCTTTGGGAATTGTCCTCCGTTGGTCGGTGTAATTAGGCGTGTACGCTAGCCACTCGACCAACGAAGCGGTCAAATATAAATATAAATATATATATAATCTTTAATACACTTTAACAATGATACATTTTTTAAATTTACTAACCTACTACTAGACCTCTTTGACCAGAAACAAACCAAGTTATATGACAAATATATAGTCATTTTCAGCAATATTCTAAAGATTTTGTAGTCGCCAATATATCACAGTTATATAGGTATTTCAAGTCTTCATGGTTTTACCTTGTTAGATTTGGCAGCAGTGAACGAAATAAAATTTATGTAAATGTATAAATGTCGCATGTACTACAAGTTCACACAAAAATAGCATAAGATTTTTTATCTGGCCAATATTGACAACATTAGGTACTAGGTGTACTCACGACTTCGTTCGCTTTTAAATTAGAATTCAACATAAGTCGTTATACGCAGACAAGCGTTATGACAAACGTTAGTAATTATTATAACGTTAAATTTTATAATAATAATTAGTATTGTTGGACTTTATTACAAAGCTCGAATACCAGCTTAAGATGACCTGTACTTCCGAAATCTTCGAAATCTTCCGCGGACGGTATTTATCGCGAGGGTGTAAGCCGTATCCGTAAACCGAGTTTGATATGAGCTTTGTTCACGCAGAATCGGCAAGCCATTAACCATCAACCTGTTAATTTGAAAATAAGCAAAGGTCTTAAAATACTTACCACAGCAGTGACAAAAGCTCGGTCACATCCATAAGCATTCCGTGCTAAGATACAATAGGTTCCAGCATCCGAAACTCCAGATCGTTTTAATGTAAACTTAACGTAATCATCAGATACCATCTTGCATACGCGTTGACTATTAGTTATATCTTGGATGCCTTTCATAAATATAACTGAAAAAGTAAAAAGAGAACTTATTATTGTTACTGCTTTGAATACGTAGTAACTATGGAATTTTTTTTTATGATATTGGAAGGCAAACAAGCAGACGGATTTCCTGATGGTAAGAAATTCACGCCGCCTAGAGACACCAAAAGTGGTAATGGTGCGTTGCCAACCTGGGGCCGGGATGTTAGGCCTCGAGCAAAAGTAAGTTTACCGGCTACCTTACCCTCCGAACCGGAACACGTCATGACGTTATGGCGGCAGGAATAGGTAATGCGGTGGTACCAATCCGGGCGAGTCGCTGCTAAACTCTACCACCTAGTCAGAATTCACGGTGTTAGTGACGGTGAGCCTTTGCTCGCCTTTTACGAGCTGCCTGGCAAGGAAGGCAGATGGTCTCTTCTACAAAAAAGCCCGGACCAACACGGGGCAAAATTAACTAAATTAAAAATTAGCTCTAATCCTAAACTAAACAGTTTATTTTTATTAGTGGGTTATGATATTTTATAATTATTATTTCAAATACGTTACTTTATATCAAAATAATACCTTTAGGTCTAGGTTCTCCTTGAACTCGGAATGATATATTTATGTCGTCACCGACCGTAACAACAACATCTTTTTCTGGTCTTCCAACAATAGTAGCTGGTTTCCCTTCAATTTCATTGGGTTGCAATACTGTTATAGATGCATTCATATCTACATTTCCATAATTACTCCAAGCTCTACACGTATATAATCCAGAATCGTTTATAGTAACATTACTCAAAGCTAGAGTATAGGTTCCGCTATCTACAAATGTTTGGGCATGTCTATACTGATCAACTACAGACACTCCCTCCCGTAGCCACTCAACTCTTGTTGGTGCACCTCTAATCTCCACTTGTAAACCTATGGTACCCCCTGTTACGACTTTGTAATCAGAAAGAACATTTGTAAAGTGAGGTCGACGAATCTCTTGCACTTGGCGGTTAGATCTAGACTTTTCTAAGGTCAAGACATTTATATCAGGGCGACTCTCTTTACCTGAAAAAGTTAAAATGTTTAAAAAGAAGTCAAGCAATTTAGTGCAACGTTTACAAAATTGTTTGGAAAGTCCTTAAACTATCATCGAGCATTGTAAAAAGTGCGATTACAGTAATATAATTTGACAAAGTGAAAACAAAATTCTTCCTTAAAAGCCAGATATTTGCCGAGCGGGTTTCCTAAACCATTATAATTTCTAGCTAATAATCGCGTTTCAGTAAATTATTATCATACACTTTTACGAAAACTTGATGGTTATTTGTAAAGAATGATGAGTAAAATAATTGTGTTGTGATACACGGAAAAAATATTTAAAAAAATGTTAGAAATTCAGATAAAATTATTTCCTGATTAATTTTTTTGTAATTTTGTATACTGCATGTATGCTTTTGGGTAAGCTTTTTAATTCACATTCCTTATACATTTTAAGTTTTGTATTTGACGTCATTCAATCACTATGTATTTCGAAAAACCATAAGTAAATCCTAGCACGCCCCATTGTGGTCATCTCTTACCAAAAGAAAATTTTTGTATAAATAATCAGAATGAGGACGTTACGACTTTTTAATTATTTTCTTCGCTACTAAGTCTTTATACATAAAGCCAAAATGAAAGTATTTATGTAGTTAGATACTTTTCACCAAAAGAAAAAAACGTACTCACCCGTAAACTGTACAACATGTGAGATCTGATCTGACCACATAGCGTTTTCTGCTTTGCAAATATATGTTCCACTATCCGCAGGGGTAGGAGATGTGATAACTAGTCTACAAACACCATCAGCAAGATAACAAGCTTGATATCGATCATTAGAAGACAACGGGGTTTGGTCTTTTAACCATGTGATGGTCGGTAGAGGTTGTCCACGGATGCGGCATTCAAGTACAAGCTCATTTTCAGCTAAATGATATGTATCTATAAAAGAATTCTTAATTTATAATATATAATCTTCAATTTAACCCAACCTAATTGTGTTTGTTAATTACCAATTGCAACAAACTGATTTTAAAAACAAAGTTAACTATTTTAAATGAGTACATATAATTTCGAGCTCCTAGTGGGGCTCTAGGGGAAGTATTTTACTACCAATAACGGCACCACTTTACGCTGTCTTGGCACAGGCTTCATACTTCATAGTTCACACATAATTTTTACTTCTTAGAAAAGTTAAAACAAAATTATTCTATGAATGACGAATTCCTTGATCTGCAGGATTATACCTAATAATCCCGCTTTTAATTACGTGTATAACTAATATTAACAGGGCCAGTATCTATAACACCTATGCTATGTATGGCAAACGTCATTACCAATAGACATAGGTCATAATTGTATCTTACTATCAGGTGAGCTACGTGCTTGTTCGCTTTTTCGGGAAATCAGCTTGACTCAAATGCAAAAACAACTTAAGAAAAAACTTACCCTTAATAGATCTGGTGAAAGTCGGAGGTATTGGAGATGCCTCAAAACTGGGATACACTTTTAAATTAGCGAAAGAAGTTATAGACCCGTGCTCATTTTCAACAGTACATTTATATTCTGCAGAGTCACTTGGAACAGCATTAAGAACTTCCATAGTTATAAGGCCGTCAGTGTATTTGATTTTATATTTCTGTTTGTTGTCTAACAATGTTCCATTTTTAAACCATGTGATTTTTGGTTCCGTAGATGATAAAACACTACAAGTGAGTTTAACCCTTGACCCTTCAACGGCAGTTCTATCGGTTAAGTATGTAGAAAATGAAGGTTTTTTCTTATGATCTCTTGATGTAACTGCTCGCCGGTCAGTTGTGACTACGTTGTTATCGTTTATGGTCTTACTCGTTGATCTTAATCGATGGTCTTGCGGCGGCTTTTCAAACAAGTGAGCAGATGATCGGAGTTGAGATTCTTGGAGAAGTGTATGAGCTTTATAAAAAGACGATTTTTGAAGAGATGAGTATGAGTCAGTGTTAACGTTTGGAAAGATATTGTAATCCTGACTTGGTTTTGGAATATATCCAGATGGCTTAGAAAACTCTAAAGAAAAATCGCTTATGTTGTGATCAACGAATAGTGGTTTGTCTGTAGAATAAGTTTTTTTATGATCCCCATTTAATTTATTTCCAGAAATGTCCAAATTATAAGCAGCATCTTTCGCTTTATTTATCTTGTGTTCGTTACGTTCTAATTGGCTTGGTTCAACTTTACGACTACTTGCCTTTGATGGTAATATTTCTGGATGTTTAATTCCACTTTGTTTCCTTTTATTTATATCTTTTGATTGATCATATTGCTCCATCGCATATAAAGATTTCTGACTCTCAATACCGTTTATAATATCTACTTGCTCTTTCTTGCCATCTTCGGCAGTGTCAAATCTATGTTTAGTTTTTCTTAATTCTTTAACATCTGTTGTATCTCCGGAATCTTTTACTTGTACTTTTTCGATTCTGGTTTCCGATGAGATAAATGTGTTTTGGTTTTCTACTGACTTTGTTGGTTCGGATTTACTTTCTACTGATAGAGATTTATCTATTTTACTATTTTCTATTTCGGTGAAATTTTTCGTAGGTTTAACTTGCTCGGTCTTTTTAAACAACTGCTCGTCACAATCTGTTTGCTTTTCTTTTTGTGTGGATGAAGACTTTTTAATTTTCTTCCTTTTAATATCTTTTTGATTATTAGAATCGGATGGTGAATGTTTCTGGTCAACCATTTTAACGTTCGGTGTGTCAACGTCGGTTTTCGACAATTCTTTTGTTGACTGTTCCAAGATATCTGATTGAGTTGAATATTGTTTGCTTGTTATTGTTTCATCCTTAAGTGTTGTGTTAATATTGGTCTCACTATGTTTTTCTTCAGTGTGCAGTTTTTCTATACGCTTTAAGTCAGCAACAAAATGATCTTTGATATCCGAATTAACAGGACGTTCACGGCCTTCTGAAGATTGGTTTTGTTGCTTAAGGACTATCTGTTTTTTCTCAAATGTCGCTAATACCATTTCATCCCTGTGCTCTATTTGATCACCATATTTTTCTTCCATTACGAAGGATGATTTCATTATATTTTCACATTGTTCTTGGTTAAAATTCTCAAGTTGCTCTTCGGCTGTAGAAGACTTTTGTACTGCATTTACCATATTTGGATCGAGAGTTTTAATATTCAAATCTTCTTGAGTTTGAACCTTAACTTTTTGTTTATCTTCTAAACAGAGTTCTGTGTCGACGGGCTTCTGAAGTTCTTTTCTAATTGAGGCAGAGTCTACAATTACTTTTTTTGTATTTTCAAGGTTTACATTGACATTTATATTCTCTATTAATCCAGTATCTGTTTTCTTGTTTTCTTCTTCTTTTGAAAGATTTTTTAAATTAGTTACCTTCTTTTCGTCAGCTTCAATAGCAACAAACTCTTTGCCAGTTTCCATTTGAATAGCGTCTTGTAATGAATCACACACTTTTTCACAATCTCTTTCCGTTTTTGGTAAAACTTCTTTTATTTTAGTTTCTTCGCTTCGAGAAATTCGATGTTTCATATTTAACTTATCATCGTCCTTAAGTTGCAATCCTATAGGGATCACATCAAGTTTTTGTTCAAAATCTTTACTTCCTCTTCCTATTGTATCTTTTTTTGGTGCCCCTTCCATTTCATTTGTCATCAAAATGGCATTTTCTTCGTCCACATTTAGTTGGTTTTCAAACTTCACTATGTCTTTATTTTTCTTAGTTTTCTCTTCATTATCTTTAAGTGATGTTGTTGATGCTGCTACCTCTTGTACTACTTCCGATTTGTTTATTTCCGTAACAATATCTTCACGATCACCTTCATTTACTTTTATTGATAGTTCTTTTGTTTCTGTTTTGTTATAAGTGGGTTGTTGCCCTTGTATATTTATATCCTCATCTTTTCTACTTTCCCTTTGACCCTCTGTATCTGGTTTGTGAACTTCTTTTTTGTCATTCTTTATTACAACTTCTGCAGGCTCAAGTATTAGCTCATTAAATACTGGTTCGCGTTCCTGTATTTTATGGTGCTTTTCCTCCTTTTCTTTTTCTGTTGTTGATAAAGCCTCTTTCTTGGATTTAAGTTGATAATCAGCCTGAGCTTCTTTAAATATTTTTTCATCTTCGCTTTTTCTTAAATCTTTTTCCCTATTTTCTCCTGATTCATCTTTTTTAGCATCAAATATGGATTTAAACTCTGATTGATCAATTTCCGATTGAATTTTAATTTCTTGTTCTTCGGACGACTCTTTGAAGTCGATTTGTTTGATTTGTGCTTGATTGTCCTTTTTCTTCACTTTTTTTGTTTTTGTTTGCGACTTTCTTTGTGCTTCATCAACTGCTTTGGATGTTTCTATATCTTCTCTATTATCTACTACTAATTCTTTTGTGACAGTTTCTTTAAATATCTCTGTTTGCGTTTGAGCATTTTTTTCACTGTCTTTTTCACATTTTGATTGAGTTTCAGTTGGTGTTATCTCTAATGTCTTTTGAATATCATGCGATGTTTTATAAGAAGCTTTTTGTTTTTGATCAATTAATTGTGTTTCAGTTTGTGCTTCACAAATGATTTCTTCCAGTCTCACATGTGTTTTTGTGTCCATCTGTGTTTCATCTTCTGTTTGCTCTGCTTTTTTTATGATGACGGTTTTATTTATAATTCCTTCTTTATCTGACAATTCTTTTATACTGGTGTCTTCAAAAGTAGTTATAAGGTGCTTATCTTTTGTATCAACTTTTTCATTATTTTTCAGTTGCGTTTCTAATTTATTTTCTTCGTCGTCTTGTGACATTTGTTTATTTGCAACGTCTTTATGTAAATGTATTTGTTTTCCGATTTTGACATCCGCTTCTTTTTCTCTTTTAAGTGTTATATCCGCCTGTGAAACATTACTCGTATCTACATCTTTAAACTCTTTATTGATTGAAGATTCTACTTCTGTATCCTTTTCTACCTCACACTTTACTCGACGCTCCGCCGCAATCATATCGTTTTGATTTAAAGTATTTAAATTTTCTTCTTTTAATTTTCCTGGAGATATAAACTTTGAACACGTTTCTTGACTTTCCTCTTTACTTTCCATCTTTCTCCTATCTGGTTGAATGGGAAATTCGGAATGTTCCGCATCGGATTGTTGTAAAACAATCATTTCTTCCTTCTCCTCTTTTTGATTTTTTAAGTCAGTTGCGATTGTGCTCATTGTCATTTTAATTTCTTCTTCTTGTACTTTTAATAATTTGTCAATTATAGCTTCTTCAGCAATCGTTGCATCCTGCGTATAGGTTAGATCTTTAGTTTTTAAAGCAAACTCTGTGCTTTCTGGAGGAGCGCTTGTATGTAGTTTATCTAAGGTTTTTTGAGCCTCTGTGTATTTTTCACATGATTGTTCTTTTATTAGGTTTTCTTCAGGTATCATAACATACTCTTCAGTTTTTGTACCAACTTTTTCTTTAACTGTTTCTGTTTTATCGACTGTAGCTTGAATTTCTTCTTGTATTTTTGATAAATCACCCTGTACAGCTTGTTCTTGAGTGTTAACACCAACACCTTTCGCAGCTTCTCCCAAAACAGTTGTAGGCTCTGCATGAAATACTGTTAGCTCTTGAGTCTTAGTGTCAACCACTTCCCCTCTTCTTCCAGCAGGAGTGACTATATGCAATTTGTCAACTGTTTCATGAACTTCTTTATTTTCCTTGTTAAACTGCTCTTTAAGTGAATTACTTTCACTTAATTTTATTTGCTCTTGCGATTTTGTATTAATTTCTTTTGTACCTTCCAAGTAGGTTTCAGTTATTTGAATTTCAGCTTGAATTTCTCTTTTTTGTACTTCTGTTGATTCACATTTTATAGTTTCCACAGTGACTGTTTTAGTATCAGCGTGCAATTCTGGTAGCACTTGGGTCTTGGTATCAATGATGCTCTCTACTTTTTCAGAAGAGATAGCTGTGTGCAGTTCATCAAATGATTTGTGGACCCCTTGATCTTGTCCGCTTGATTGTTCCTTTGCACTTTTCTTATTTATTATGACTTGCTTTTGAGATTCTGCATTGATTTCTTTTTCATCTTTAAAGTGGGTTTCTTCCACAGCAATTTGAACTTCTTCTTCTTGTATTTTTGATAATTCACCCTGTACAGCTTGTTCTTGAGTGTTAGCACCAACAACTTTCTCTTCACTTTCCGGTAATGTAACTGTGTGAATTTTGCCATCTGTTTTGAAAGATTCTTTATCAATCTCGTTTGATTTTTCTTTTAACGAATCTTCGTCCCTTATCATTACTTGCATTTTGGCATCATCATCCTTTTGATCTTTCAAGAACGAATCAGTTATGTTAATTGCAGCTAGAACTTCTTCTTTTAGAATTTTTGATAATTCACCTTGTACAGTTTCTTCGGCAACTGTTATAGGCTCTGGGTACAATATTGTTAGCTCTTGAATATTTGTATCAAATACTTCTTTCCCATTTTCCGGAAGAGTAACTGTGTGCAAGTCATAAATATTTTTTAGAACTCCTTTTGCAACATTGTTTAATTTTTCCCTTAAATCACTTTCTTCGCTTATTATTACTTGCTCCAGCATTTTTGCGCAAGCTTCTTGTTTGTCTTTCAAGTGTATTTCAGGAATGTCTATTGTAGTTTGAATGTCTTTTTCTTTTATTATTGACAACTCATCAATTATGGTTTCCTTAGCAATAATTACTGGTTCTGTGTGCAATAGATCTTGAGTCTCATTATCAACCACTTCCTCTACTTTTTTTAAAGGAGTAGTTATGTGCAACTCATTCGTTGTGTTGAGACTTATTTTATCTTCATCTTCACAGGCTAAGACACTATCTTGAGTTCTTGTATCAACCTCTGATTTAACTTCCAAAAGAGTTTCAGTACTGTTAACGGCATTTTGACTATGTATAGTTCCCTCAATATCTTTTATAGGCTCTGTGCACAAAACTTCCTTCTCTTGATTTTTGATATCAACTACTTCTGTTTTATTTTCCGGAGAAATAACTGTGTGTAAGTTATAACCTAGATGCTGATGATGAACATCACCTGCTATCTGGTCTCCTTCATCTTTTTTAATTGATTGTTGTGTTAGAAGCTTTCCTTCATATACCATAACATTATCTTGAGTTTCCGCATCAACTGCTTTACCGATTATCGAATCTGATTCAGTAATGTCAATTGCAGCTTGAATTTCATCTTGCTGTATATTTGATAAATTACCTGCATTAACTGTTATTGGTTCTTCGTACGTGACTGCTATCTTTTGTGTTTCTGTATCTACTTCATCCTCTCTTTTTTCTAAAAGAATATGCATTTTGTCACCTAAAACAGGTGTTTCCTTGAAAAGTTCTGTCACATTTTCTTCAGATGTCATAAGTTGTTCTTGGACTTTCTTCCTCTCGACTTCTAAGTGTGATTCTAGCGGTAATGTTTTTATAACAGAATGGGTTCCAATTTCTTTTTCTTTTGGCAATTCTGTTTGCATAGCTATTTCGGCCAATATTATTGACTCTGTGATTTCTAAAGTTTCAGCTTCAATTATAACTTTCTCTGCTATTACAGGTTGCGTTTCTGTTTGTAAATCATCAGCAGTTGTAGTAACTACTTCAATTTTATCATTTGATTGTTCACTTGCTTGATTTTCTTGCCATGTTGTTTGCTCTGAGGTTTTTATGGCAACACTTTTTTCTTCTAAATTTTGTTCCATATTTACAGTATGCTCAATATTTTCCGTAGGCTCTGAAGTCACTAATTCAGATTCTACGTGTGTTTCTGATTGAACCAGCTTAGCCGTTTCCAAAGTTTCTTGTTTTATTTCTTGACTTATTTCCTGAACGCTTATTGGCATATTTGTCTTTTCAATTTCTTCACTATCTATTACTAGCTCCTGATTTGCTCCAATCTGTTTCTCAGGCACTAAAGTTGCATCCTGTGATAACTTTTCCAATGTATCTGTATCTACACTTTCTTTACTTGAGCTAGATATCTGCACCTGTCCCTTCACACCCATTAATTTACTGTCTGTGAATTGTTGTTCTTTTGATTTATTTTCAATAGTCAATTGCATATCTTCATGCAACTTGTCATCAACAGCTACAAGCATGCAGTCTATTTCTTTTGATGCACTGCTTAGCTCAGTACCATCTGACTGAAGAACATCATCAACACTTTCTCGGTGCTTTTGCTCTTCGAATTCAATGTTTTGAGCTTCTACACCTTTCACTGTATGTGAACTAATATGCTCGCCTTCTTCAGAAACATTTTTCTCTTCCTCCAATTTAGATTCCATTTCCATCACCACCACATTGGCTTTTTTGATACTTTCAACACTTGATTTATCCAAGAGCTGCTCTTCTTCACGTTCATATATTTCTTTCTCTACGTCTTGTTTCTCCTGAATTAGTTCTTTTGTTATGTGAGTTGTATCCGTTTCTAATTCTTGTTTTTCATTACTTTTATTTGACATGTGGAATTCATCTTTATCGCCAGTATCAGTAGGAATCTCACCTAACAATTGACTCTTAAATAGCTCTGCGACATCTAATATATTTTGAGACAATTCAATAAAAATTGGAATCTTTTCTTTTACCTCTAAGGTCAATTTTGGCTCAAGCTGTGATTCCGTTTGTTGTAGAAAATGTAAAGTACGTTTCAAGCAATAGTTATCACTTATGTTCAGTTCATTTAAAACTTCTTTCAATTCATTTAAGATTATTTTTGTAAATGCTGAATCGTTTGGTAATCTAGCAGTTTTATCCAAATTAATATAAAATTTGATATCTTCAAAATGATTCAAAATTTTCCGAAGTGATTTTGCTAGACTTTTCCATATTGATTTATTGTCATTTTTATAAATTATGCCGAATATTTTAATGGATTTTAAATATTTTTTAAAAGGTTTTCCATATTTCTCATACATGTATCTTTTTTGTACACTAGTTAAAGTACTTCGCATGTTTGATAAGCAAGCGTAAGTGGAATGTATGCCTGACATAACACTATCTCTAGTAATAGATTCTATAGAATTATTTGCTATTATTTCTTTTTCTAACACAAACAGATTATCTTCTATTTGATCCATACATAGCAATATTTCAATACCGTTTTCTATTAAAGTTTCACTATCTGAGAAATATTTTTTCAACTTCTGTACCGTATCTTTAATTTTAGTCAGTGAAGTTGATGCACTGTTTGTCTTTTCAGAATCAGAAATAATAACATTATGAAGTTTTTCAATAACGTCTGAAGCATCGTTTAAGCAACTAGTTACTATGCTACTAATACTAGCTTGTCTGGTAAGTGTTGTAGGTGATTCTGTAATTTCATGAATACTTGTTGCAATTAGTTGTATCGTAGCACAAGCTTCTTTTAATAGTTCAAGGGGGCTATTTTCATTTATTTGAAGCTGCACGCTCCTCACGCTGCACTCTAAATCTTCAAGAGCTTCATGGAGAGAGTCATTTGGACAGCCATCGTAATCTTGTTTAAGTTTCATTACAACTGTTTGGATTTCATCAAGCGTGTTTTGTAACACGTCACTCTTATCATAAAATTCACTCCTCGGTGCATTGTTTATTTCATTACTTACGTCTTGTAATAAAGCTTCTAATCGCAGCATGGAACTTTCCTCTTCGATTTCTATTGGCTCGTCATATTCTAAAATTTTGTCTTTCTGTTCTACTGTAATTTGCTTCTCTTTAATTATTTCATCGGTTAATTTAGATTCTTTATCTTTAAGCACCTCCAGTTGCTTTTCATCACTTTTGTGTGACAATTCTTGTTGTATCTTTTGAGTGACATCAATTTCGTCTTTGTTTTGTAATTCGATTTCTGTCTTAGAGTCAGTATTGTCATATATATCATTTTTTGTTTGGACTGCAAGCTTTTCATCATTCCTTGGTTTTATTCCTAAGTCAAGTAAACTATTTTGCAGTTGAGAAACATATTGTATGATTTGGTTGAATTCACATTCTTCGTGTGACTGCAAATCATGATTGCCAGCAGTCATTTGTGCTTGTAGCAGAACTAATATCTCATACAAGTTTTGTGCTAATTCTGTTTGTTCTTTTGTTATATTTTCTTTAGTTAAGAAATCAATATTTGACTGTGAGCTAATAAAACGCTGAATAATTTGTTTGGTAAAATTTGCAGTTTCTTTTAACTCTTCTGTATCAAATTTCTCTTTCATATTCAAAACTCCAACAAGTTTTTGTATTTGTAATAATAAGGGTTGAGTTTTTTCTGGAATAATAAATGTTATTAAACATTAATTATATAGAAAATTTAAGAACATTAACTATAGGCACACACTGCATCTTCATGGGATAGCAGAAATCAAAATTAACAAAAAATTAAGAAAACCTACGAATATTACCACATAATTAATAAAATACGGTTGTAATAATCTTAAACTTATAAAAAATCAATAACGCTCGACAGAACTAGTCCGTAATTTAGCCAAGACTAATTTCGAACAAATCAGCTTTTAAATGAAGAAACTCCCATGGGAATTGGTCCCTCTGTTCAAAAATTATGATTCCACAGCCACACATGGACACGTCAAACTTATAATAGCCGTCTTTTAACATCGGAGTTTATAGATTAAATTAAGATGTCTTATCTCTAACAAGTCAAACTACATCTACATCTATACTACGAGCGTTAATAAAGAGGAAAGTTTTGTATTTTCGTATGCTTGTAACGAATAAACTCAAAGATTACTGAACCAATTCTTTGACCATTAGAATGCTGCGTTATCACTGAGTAACAAAGGCTATATTTTTAAATAGAAAAAATACAGAAGGTGTAGAAAAGTTAGAGATAAAAGTTTCTTCGTGTGCTATGCGTAATCTATATAAATCCCAACCATACTAATATTAAAAAAGGTGTGTAAGCTAGTAAGAGAAATAAATTATAATGTAATATAATAAAATAAAATAAATAACATAAAAATAAATTCGTCCATTATTTAGCAAAATAGGAAAAACAATACCTTAGTTTTTCGTATATAAACTATTATTCTTCTATTTCATTCTTACTATTATTCTAACTTCAGCTCAGAAAGAATTTGAACCTGCATCCTTTCTTCTCCCGTTGGAGAATATTCTAACCGCGTGCTTTTCTGAGGATTCAAATTATGTGTCATAAAAGTTTTTAATTCCTATCTTATTCATTCCGCCGACAGTTATATCCGATAGCTACATAGTTCAATGTGATACTTCATAAAGAGGTCATTGCAAATGATTTGAATCCTCGGTAGGTAAAACGATTAGAACATTCGTCACTAAAAGACAAAGGGATGCAGGTTAAAATCCGTCTGGGTTGACTTTTTTAATTCACTACTTTGCACAATCCTATAAGGCACTATCCCAGATGAACATAGGCTACAATACTACTATGAAAAAATATAAATATGTCCACCCGTGCGAAGCTGGGACGTGCTGCGAGTATATTTATAAAGTTAACTATGTAATCTTTTGATACTCATACGAGCATAATTTAAAAGTCTTTTATTTTATCGTTGATGTGTGCCTTAGATAAAGTATACGAAAATAAATACTACTTAAGGTATACCAAATGGTAAACTTTTTTGCAAACACGTGACTTGTTAGAATTACCTAAGTTAACATTACAAACATTTGCTTGTATTCTATATATTATTTGTTCACGCATCACAAAACATGATGTAATTTTCGTTGTAGCTATCGTTATTAGAAACTTCGAAAAAAGAAGCGGGGATATCTTCGTTTAAAGGGAACAAAGTCTAGTTAAATATATAAAAATTTTTTGTTAATTTACAGTTAATTTGTCTCTTAAAACCAGTCCGATGATAATGATTACTTTATTGATCAAAATCATAATATGAGTTGCCAATACTACAGCTAAGTACTCTTCCCAACTCTACCTTTGTTCAAACATTTAATATTACCACCGGCCGATAAACCTTTGTTTGAGTTAACATTATTTAGATCATTGTAAAATTAAGTAAAAATACGAATATAATTATACAGTTGTAAACATTGTAACGCAAGCACTTATGTGATTCAAATTATCGAAAAATAATACATATATTATTCTTCAACTAGGTGCTAATTTTTAACAATGAAAAACGAGTTGAACATAATAATTCGTCGAAATCGTTAGAATCGTTCGAAGTCGAAAAGACAACTTTTTTTTTACTTTGAGCTGATAAAGCAATGCAAACGGGACGAAATATGTTTACGATGTTACAAAAAAATAATAAAAAGTGCACATAATTAAATTATTGTAAATGAAATGTTAACATTGCTTTTTAAAATGCAAGATTTCAATACGTAAATTGAAATACATTTTGAAAATGATATGAAAAATGAAATGAATGGAAACAATGCTTTAGTACTGACCTTTCAAAAAATGTTCTTCGTTGTTATTACATTCTTTTGTTATGCTTGTGGTATCATGCAGAAACTGATCTATGACGTCTATAGTGTTCTGTACATCAATTATCATTTTCGATAAATCGGGTATTTCTAGAGCTCGGGCTTTAGGTTCCATAGATTTGATTTCCTCAAAAAGGGCTTTTATGTCATTTATAATTTTAGGTTCAAATGAAATATCACCTAAATCTGTAATTTTATTTAATTCATCATTGATACCGCTCAAAATTTGTAAATAGGACTGAATTGGTAGCAAGTTTACATTTTCTGGAAGAAATCCTGTAGTTTCACTTTTTTGTGATATATCAGATAGCTCATATCGCAATGCTTCGCTGGTAAGTTTAGTTTCAGTAAGTATGTTCTCAATTGTTCTTTTTTCGTATAATTTAAGTTTTAGAATATCGAAACATTCAGAGAGACAACTTAAAATTATTAGTTTTCTTACTGCTCCTAACGAGTTTTCGTAATCAAGGTATCTTTTTATGACAGAAGAAATATCTTCGGATAACATTTTATCTCCCATGGTAATATTTTCATCAACAAAAGATAACAAATCGCTAAATGCTTTGTCTATATTGTGGTCATCATCCAAGCATAAATCTTTTCCGTCACATAAATCGTCAACATTTTGAAACTCCATTTTTCTAAGACAAGGATAAGTAATATTAGAAAAGTTTTTCAAAATTCGAACGAGATCATGTAAATTCCTAAACTGTTCTGACTGTAACATTTCTTCATAGATAATGAAGCTCTCAACAATTTTGCTCATAGGTGCAATATACAAAATTTGTGATTCTGAATTCAAAACTTCTATCAACCTGTATCCTAATTTTAATGCAAAATTGTCTATATCTTCATAAAATGTATCAAGTGCATGATTACAGTTTTGAGATAAATGTAGCTTCTCCTTCTCATTTTTAATATTTTCTAACGTGTGCTGTATGCCACAATATTCTTGAAGCAATCTTACTATTTTACTAGGACTATTACATTTCTTAATGATTAATTGTGCTCTTAAAATTCTGTTTTTGCAAACATTTAATTGTTTTTCTAGAGTATGAAAAGATTCATTTAAATCTGAACTACTTAGAATTTGTTCTATGGTTTTAATAATAATTCCCTCTTGGACGAACAGAGCTTCATCAAAATGAACATGTTCAAGAGTTGCATTTTTAATTTTAGGTAACTCTATGAAATTACACTGTTCAAAAACTTCTATACATTTTTCAATCTCTTCAAGAGCATGGATAAATTCAATCTCATATTGTAAAAGTTCAGGTTGTACTGCTAAGCGTACGAATTCATTTTCTACTAAAGAGACGGACTTATGCATATTTTTTATGAGTTCTTTAACTTGTGCGATATCAATATCGGGAATGTTATCAGTAGTTTGTAAAAAATCTTCTAAAATATATTCCAATATCATTACTTCAGCTTTTATCCAATCGTAGTGTTCAAAACTTGGAAAATCTTTCAAAATATAAGTGACTTTTTCACACAAGCATCGCAATCTATGGATAGTCGTAGATACATCTATCGCACAATCAGCTATGTCTACAGCAGTTACTATTGCATTTAAGTATTGTTCCGAGTGTTCTTTTAATTCTAATAAATTGATCTGTAAAGACTTTATTTTATCTTCTGATAAAAGTGAAATATTTTCGCAAAAAGGTAGTGTATTAAAATCAATTACCGATAAACTTTCATGTAGTTCACGTAAAGGTTCTACTAACGTGGTATACTGTGCAATAGGCATTGTGTTTTCAATACCAGGACAAGATTCAATTATAATTGGAGGTACTATGCCTTCTATGCAACGATGTAACTCCGTCATTTGTGACACCACACGCTCAAGAGTTGAATATTTATCATTAGAAGACAATGCAATTAAAGCTTCGATAATTTCAGGACTTTGTAATATATTTAAGTGCTCATTTAATGTAAACAATGTTTGAGCCAAAACTGAAGCTTGTACTTCTTCTTGCAAAGGTTTAACCGATTGTTCAATTGATGTTTCTCCCACTAATGGTAGCATTAAGTGATCATCAGGCAGTGGCTCAGCAATAGTTTTCATAACTGATATATCATCTAAAGTAGACATGTCATCTACTGCTTCAACAGCTGCTGGTTCTTGAACTATCAAAATGCAACTCTGAAGACTTTGAACCGCGTTCGCTATACTAGAATTTATGTCATGTGCAGGTAAGTCATCGCCATACTGCGAAATCACATCTTGTTGTAATATTTCCAATGTATTATTAAGTTCCAAAAGGGGTTCTGCATACACTTTTACTATTTCACTATTGAACTTAAAATCTATATGTTCGAGTAACATATTATTGAGTACAGAAATATTCTCTTGTAAATCATATAAAGGCTTAGCAAATATACTTTCAAAACTTGAGTTTGTTAACAGTGAGGTGTCATTATCATGTAATTCGTGTGGCGTAAACGCTGCTATACTTTGTTGAAGCTCCACTAAAATAGGAGAAATATTTTCTAGCGATTGTTTAACTGGGATATCACTAGCAGTTTCAAAAGTAGTAACATTATCTATTGCAGCTATAGTACGTTGGATTTGCTCTGTAATAATTGTGGCTCTTTCCGTGTCATAAATTTTTGTTGATACATCTTTGACGTCACCTGAAGCATCTTTTAAAGTAGAGTCACATGTTTGATAATCTAAAGAAGACATTTTATCCGCTGCTTCCAAAACTGCTGGTTCTTGCACTATTAAAATGCAACTTTGAAGACTTTGTACCGTATTAGCTATGCTAGAATTTATGTCGTGAGTAGATAAGTCATCACCATATTGTGAAATTACGTCTTGTTGTAATATTTCCAATGTGTTATTAAGTTCCAAAAGAGGTTCTGCATATGCTTTAATTATTTCGTTAGTACCCTCGGGCTCAATTTGTTCTTGTAAAATTTTATTGAGGGTAGAAACATTATCTTGAAGATCAGATAAAGGTTTTGCAATAGCATTTTCAAAGCTCAAGCTTGTTGATAATGGGGTATCTACAACCACTTCCTGAGGTATAAGAGCAGCTATATTTTGTTTAAGTTCAACTAAAATAGGAGAAATATTTTCTAGTGATTGCAGGGCTGGAATATTACTAGCAGTTTCAAAAATAGTGACATTATTTATTGCAGCAAGGGTACGTTCGATTTGCTCTGTAATAATTGTGGCTTTTTGGTTTTCATATATATTTATTGCTACATCTTCCATTCGTTCAAATGTTGCTTTCGAAGTTAAATCTAATGTTTGGTTATCTAAGCTAGATATGACATCTGTTGCTTCAATAACTGCTGGTTCTTGAACTATTAACATGCAACTCTGAAGGCTTTGTACTGCGCTTGCAATACTAGATTTCATTTCATAAGTAGATATGTCATCACCGTACTGCGAAATCACATCTTGTTGTAATATTTCTAAAGTATTATTAAGTTCCAGCAGCGATTCTGCATATATTTTATTTATTTTGTTATTATACTCTGCGTCGGTTTGTTCCAGTAAAATATTATTGAGTATAGAGATATTCTCTTGAAGATCATACAAAGGTTTCGCAAAAGTTTTTTCAAAGGTTAAATTTGTTAATGATGTCGTATCGTTATCAAGCACGTCATGTTGCATAACAGCAGCTATATTTTGTTTCAGATCAACTAAAATAGGAGAAATATTTTCTAGTGATTGAATGGCTGCAATATTGCTAGTAGTTTCAAACGCAGTGACTTTATCAATTGCAGCAAGTGTACGTTCTATTTGCTGAGTCACAATTGTGGCTTTCTCGTTTTTATACTCTTTTGCTGATACATCTCCCATTCGCACAGATGTTGCTTTCGATGATGAATCTAATGTTTCATTATCTAAGTTAGACATATCATCTACTGCTTCAACAACTGCTGGTTCTTGAACTATTAACATGCAACTCTGAAGGCTTTGTACTGCGCTTGCAATACTAGATTTCATTTCATAAGTAGATATGTCATCACCGTACTGCGAAATCACATCTTGTTGTAATATTTCTAAAGTATTATTAAGTTCCAGCAGCGGTTCTGCATATATTTTATTTATTTCATTGTTATACTCTGCGTCGGTTTGTTCCATTAAATTACTATTGAGTATAGAGATATTCTCTTGAAGATCATACAAAGGCTTAGCAAAAGTTTTTTCAAAACTAAGGTTTGTTAATGATGTCGTATCGTTATCAAGCATTTCATGAGGCACAACAGCAGCTATATTTTCTTTAAGATCAACTAAAATAGGAGAAATATTTTCTAGTGATTGAATGGCTGGAATATTGCTAGTAGTTTCAAAGGTAGTGACTTTATGAATTGCAGCAAGTGTACGTTCTATTTGCTGAGTCACAATTGTGGCTTTCCCGTTTTTATATACTTTTGCTGATACATCTTCCATTCGTTCAAATGTCGCTTTCGAAGTCAAATCTAATGTTTGATTACCTAAGTTAGATATATCATCTACTGCTTCAACAACTGCTGGTTCTTGAACTATTAAAATACAATTCTGAAGGCTTTGTACTGCGCTTGCAATACTAGACTTTATTTCATAAGTAGATATGTCATCACCGTACTGCGAAATCACATCTTGTTGTAATATTTCTAAAGTATTATTTAGTTCCAGCAGCGGTTCTGCATATATTTTATTTATTTCGTTTTTATAATCTGCGGCGGTTTGTTCCAGTAAAATATTGTTGAGTATAGAGATATTCTCTTCAAGATCATACAAAGGCTTAGCAAAAGTTTTTTCAGAGCTTAAGGTTGTTAATAATGGCATATCGTTTTCTTGCACTGCTTGTAGCTCAAAAACACCTATATTTTGTTGAAGTTCAGTTAAAATTTGTGAAATATTTTGAAGTGACTGTTTGCCTGGAATATCATGAGTAGTTTCAAAGGTAGTATTTTGTATAGCTGCTAAGGTATGCTTGATTTGCTCTGTTATAACTCTAGCTTTCTCTTTTTCATATATTTTTGCTGATACGTCTTCAACATGTTCGGATGACACTTTTGAGGTTGATTCTAATGCCTGGTTTATGCATTTCTGTAAAGTAATTAGAAGATCTTCTATATTACTAGATAATTTGTGATTTATTTCCGTAGAAAATTCCACTTTAGCTAAATTGGCTTGTATAACTTTGAGCGAGTTGTTGATTCCAATCAAAGTTAACTCATTTTCCAAATCATTAGTTTTAAGAAAATTATTGATTTTGTTTGCTGCACAACAAATTTCCATCATTGATAAATATTTTTCTGATTCGTTGCTTTCAATGACATTTTCCAGAAGTTTCGCTAAATTAGAATGAAAATTTTGCATCTGTACTTTTAATTCTGAATTCACCTCCAAGCTGGGTAGATTATTTTCCAAACATATTAATACCTGCGCCATTTTTTGCAGTACCTCAAGATTATTTTCATTCTGAAGTACATCAAAAGTTCCAATTTTCTGACTTATATTGTCTAATTTTGAAGACAACTCCTTTATGTTTGATTTAATTGATATCAAAACAGGTGTAAGCGATTCAATAGTTCCTATTTCACTTGATAGTTCTTCAAAAGAAGTTCTCAATTTTAATACAGACTGCATTAAAGTTTCGATCATTTCTGTGTTATGTTTAGGTAAGGCCGTCGAAGTTTCCTTAATTGAAAGAGTTTCTATTTGTTCTAAAGCTACCTGAAGGTCCTGAATTGATGATGACATTTCATTAAGAATAATTTCGCTAAATGTTTTTCCTACTAAATTACTATTGCCAGAGTCAGAATGTTCTACTACATATAGTAATAAATTTAAAGGTATTCTTAATTCTTGTATAGCTTTCTGGGTATTTTTAAGGTGCACCGATTCATTATCCTCATTGAACTTTTCTTTCCTTAATTCCACTACATCATTTTTATCGACGATTAATTTAGTAGAAAGTTTAATAGTATTTAATATAGTATTTGTATGTACTTTAATATTTGATAAACATTCATCGTCAAACAAAATATCTTCACTAAATGTCAAAGAATCTATGCATGTTACTAAGTTTTGCATATCTTCACTACATCTTTCGATAAACAAGACACACGTTTTGTGAGCCAATGTTTTGCTATCACTTTCCATTTCAATACATTTTCCGAGTACCGTTACAGCTTGATGGAGCGATTTCAAGACTTTTGAAAGACTTATTGCAATGGTACTGTGGGATTCCATTGAACCACTTGCAAGCTCTTGTAATGCCTTGTTAATACACTCCATTTCAATTAGCGGCAATTTAAGAGTTTTTATTAACTCCAAACTTTGGATAGCTGCACCTGTTGCAGACATTGTTCTAGACTGAAGTGTAACATCTTGCTCAATAGCCTGAAGTTCGTTTAATGTTTTTTCAACAGTAGTACCTAAGTTTAAACTTAAATTTAGTAACTTATCTTTATTACGCACAACTTTTGTTTTGCTTTCTTTGGAATGATCAATTTCGCTTTCATTTAAATCTTCTTTAATTTTTTCGAAAGATTTGTCACTACTTGAACTAGATTTTCTTGATAATCTTCTCTTTTTAGGTTTGCTTATTTGTGACTTTTGTATATCTTCCTTTATGACAACAGTTTTTGTTAAATCTAACGTATCTGGACCATCTTCACCGTGTGGCTTAGGGGACTTAGATTTTCGTTTATCTAAACTGTGTGCACTTTCAAAACTCTGTAGTTCACTTTCTGATAAATGTTGAGTATCATCGTCTTTTTTTCCTTCCGTGTAGGTCTCATCTTTGGAAAGGCTATAAAAGTCCTCTCCACTTTTTTGTGAATCTGATTTCCTACGCAGAGCTTTTTTTGGCATATCAGACTTTTCATCAGACAATAAAGCCATAGTTTTTTCTAAGTAATCTTCTCCGAAATCTTGATCTAATGAAAGCTGCGGCACAATGTTCTCTTCAGCAATTGATATATCATCTATATCCGCTTCTGTTCTCAAATCTTCTTCAGTACTAGCAAAATATTCAGGGGAAACGTCAATGATAATGGCTTCCATGAGTAGATTGCCTGAAGTAGACGTTTCTTTTACAAATCTCAAAGGTGGTAGCTCTACCACGTTATGTTCAGTTACATTTTCTGACAGTTGATCAGCATACATTTCAACAATCTGAAGAGCTTCTTCTTCCGTCAAATCTGGAGTTTCGTATAGAGAAACGGAAACTTCTTTACCATCAAATGAAAAAGAAATTTCACCTTTATCATCTAGCGTTATATCACCAACAGGCGTATCGTACATTTGAGAAGTTCTTTCTTCATGTATTGTACTTAGCGATAAATTCCTCTGCAAAGATTGTTCTTCCCCTTTCTTTTTACTGCCTGCCTTTAATGAATCTTCATAACCAAGTAGAGAAGCTGAACTAGCAGCAATACCCATACAGTTGCGTGCCTCACAAGTATATGTCCCAAGGCAGCATGTACCATCTTGACCCGAAATAATTCTATGTATGTCTCCAGGCTTTAATTCTTCCCCATCTTTGTACCATTTTAGAACTGGTTGGGGAACACCAATAACCTTACATTCTAAATTTACTGCCCCTTCATCAGATAAAATAGCTTGCAAGTTTTCTAAAAATCTTGGCTTTTTGTAATGACGGGGTATTATTAACTTGAGAAAACATGATGTCACACTATGACCAAAATCATTCATCGATACACACTTCCATTCAGCTTGATCCATAAATTCTAAATTTTGTATATCTAAAAAGAAAACACCACGGTCTTCTTTTCCGTGGTGACACCGAGACGATTCATCAACTGGTTGATCATCACGATACCACAGTACTGACGGTTCAGGCGGAATCGATACTGAAACAAAAATGTAGATGTTTGGCAAATATATATACCCTTAAATAATATTATATTAAGAGTTATTAATTTAAAACTAAAAAACAAGACTTTTAATACTTCGCTACCGAAAGATAACTAATGATTTTGAGATGTTCCCCGTAAATTTTATCAACACCCCCTACTAGTTTTGAGTTATCATTAATGATGTCATCGACATAGACGAATATCTGTGCATTACTAGCTTTTGCCAGCAATGTTGCTCGCGTGGTTAATAGCCCACAGAAATATGTTTTCGGCATAAAACTTATCCTATGTGTAAATCCAAGGCCTAATTTCATGAAAATCGGTTCAGCAGTTTTTGCGTGAAGGGGTAACAAACATACAAATTTTCGCATTTATAATATTAGTAGAGATAAAGATAATTTAAAACCAGTATATCATCTTTTTGTTGCCCGACTCCGGAATCGTCCTCGGGACCTCATAGAATCAAGCATACACGGCATTGTTACACCATAGAGACTAGTTGTGGACTCAATTAAAATATAATAATGACAAAATCTTAAATTTAATAATAAATAAATAAACTATTAATATCCCTGGGCAAGTTACACAAATTGAATCTAACCCCAATTATATGCTTATGTTACAGGTGCTAGCCAATGATTCTAATACATAGAAATACTTAAATAGATACCTGAATAAATTTAATAAACACCCAGACCCGGAAATGCAGACATCTAAATGTTTATTAAACAAATGTCTTCCCCGTCGGGAATCGAACTCGAACCTCACGGTTGGTCGGTGAAGTTAGGTATGTACGCTAGCCCCTCAACCGTGAAGGCAGTCAATTTTTTTAAGTTAAAAAAACAAAATTGCATATTATGTAATGTATGCAAATCTAAATAATAATAAATGTTGGGTATTGAGCCCCTTTTTCCCTTGGCAAACTATTTCAATTGAACACATTAAAAAGTTATATATTGCTAGCTTTCACACGCGGTTTCGTGCGCGTGCCAAAATATACAAAACATTTATAAAATGTAATTTACATATTATGTTTTGCGGATCGCCTCTGTGGTCTGGCGGTCCGGGTGTTGGACTTGACTGCGTGAGGTCTCGGGTTCGAATCCCGGGTCGGCCAACAAAAAGAAAATTGGATTTTTCCCGACCAACATTTTTTTTCTTCTACTAAAAAAAATGTTGGTCGGGATTGGAAATGTGTCCGGTTGGCGATAGGCTTGCCACCTATCACATTGTGGGACTTAGTGTCTTCGGCTAGTCGTGGGTGCCCTAGTTGTGCCTCTGCCTATCTCTTCAGAGATATGGGCGTGAAGATACTTTTTTTTATGTTTTACGGATATGTGAAATATATTACCGTGAAGTTTTATCTAAATCCATTATGTAGATTTTGTGTGAAATATCCATCCATCCTCAAAAACTTTTGCATTACTATTATTATTAGGATAGGATTAGGAGGATATAGTTAGGAGTTTGAAAGATATTTGATCCGCCATCTTTGGGACGTAGGATTTTATCTATACTTAGAAAACCTCGAATAAAAATAGTTACCTTTAATTGTAAAACGGAATGGTTCGTCAATTTTATCTATACTTAGAAAACTTCGAATAAAAATAGTTACCTTTAATTGTAAAACGGAATGGTTCGTCAATTTTTGCTTCAACACTTTTAAGGCCTTGCAAAAACTTTGGAGCTTGATTCCTTGAAAATAATTGCAATTTTTCTTCATCGTTAAGTTGGTTCTGAATATCTTCAACGGTTAATTCTGCAGAGCTACTTGCTTGTCCCATACAATTTTTGGCTATACAACAATAGGATCCTAAAGAATTTGTTCCTGTCAACTGATACACATCTCCTGGTTTCAACTCTTGGCCATCTTTAAACCAACTGAGGACTGGTGTAGGAAAGCCCACTACTTTGCATTCGAACGATACCAATCCCTCCTCTGTTAATACGGCTTGAAGATTTTCCATGAATCTGGGCTTGCGGTAATTTTTAGGAACTGAAAATAAATTAGATTTATATTTTCTTATTTAGACGACTCTTAATACCCTGAACGTTTTTAAAAGATGTAAATTTAAAATACATTTTTATACATATATATTTTCAAGCCAATTCCCTCACGGGGTTGGAAGAGAGTACCGAGTGACACCTGATTGCGCGAAGTTTGAATTGTTTAGGTAACTGAAATTTTAAAGTGGTCAACTTTTAAAGTTTTAGTTACTTAAAAAAAATAACATTATAAAGATATGTTTAATTGGTAATGAATAAAGATGCTTGATTTTTCAACATTTTCTATGTGTAACTACTCCCACAAAAAATATATAAATATTTTTTTGTGGATTTTTTTGCTAGTACTAAAAATATAAATAACCCTTTCTAGAAGCTGTTAATTTTTTATAAGGGTAGTAATAGATAGCACATATTGGTCCGTGCACCTGTATTGAATAAACCATCTGATTTCAGTCTTAAAGCTCGTAACTTGTAAAAAACGAGCAAAGGTTAAATGGGTCATAACCAATAAGATCACTAGTGGTAGACTGCTGTGCAGCAATTTGTCTGGGTAGGGATCTTACCTACTGCTATAACAACATTGTGTGTCACTGTCGTTTTCCAGTCCATAGGGTAGGGAAGCCGGTACTATTGCACAATATGCTTAACTCTTCGGTCACAGGAGAGCGTGGCACCGATTAGTAGCCTGACAACCGTGGCCTAAAGATATCATCGATGGATGATATCAAGATATGATGTAAGTTGATAGACCATGATTGTCTCTTAAGATGGTAAAAGATGATGAGATCCTCCAGATGAAGCCGTATGCTCACTGTCTTATTATAAAAAAATAAAAGATGACGGTTTAATATAATCATTAGTTTTAGTAGGTACATACCATCCATAGACACCAAGCATGTGGAGATGCCAACACGTCCCCCAGCACTCGTCGCCACACATTTCCACTCGCCTTCATCAGGCCACTCCGCGGAGGGTATTTCCAACATATAACCTCCAACACCATCTTCTAAGACGTGGTACCTTTAATGTGAGGATTTACTATTATGCTCGGATATTCGAATGCTGTAAGCAGTATTTGTTATTCATTGCTATTTGGATTGACTCTGGCAAAAAAACTCACTGTTGAAATTTTATGAAGAGAAATTTATTAATAGAATAGAATATTTATAGAATAAGTGTGTCAAAAAGTTTTTACAATGATATTATATAAGTATACCGACATGTTCTACTACATTGTGGTGTGCAAATATTTAATTAAATTTATATATATATTTTTAATATTGGTATATATATACCATATATTGGTGTATATATATATATATATATATTTATATATTTAACATTTTAATCACGCCTCTTATTTTATACGTATCTACTGCACACTACCACCATTTCCAACCCGTCAGTCAGGAGAAGAAACCTCGAAAAAAACTCCTCGGCACCAATGATTTCTTTAATTAAATTAAGTTTTTAATTATTAAAAAATATTTTCTTTACGAAAAAGAGTAAAAACACCTCCGGCAGGTAATGAATCGGTAACCTTCAGATGGTTTTTTGCCTTTCGTAGATCTAAAAGTCATTTTCATGAGCATGAGATTTTTGTACACTTTTTTATTGACTACATCGAAACCTATGTGCAATACGCACATATCCTATATAATCAAATGGCAAATGGCCTGAACATTTCTTAATTCAATTTTTATTTCAGTTTTTTATGTCTTAAATAGAAAAGTGCAAAATTTATCCAAAACACGAGAAAACTAACTCTTTCTTGACCGCCTCGTGTGGCTAGCGTACTACGCTCACCAACCGCGAGGATCGGGTTTGATTCCCGACGGCATTTACGGACCCGGAAATGCAAACATTTAGATGTCTGCATTACCGACTCTGGGTGTTTATTAAATTTATTCTTGTATCTATTTAAGTATTTCTATGTATTAGTATCGTTCACTAACACCCATAACTGATAACATAAGCATATAATTTTCTCACTTTGGGTTAGATTCAATTTGTGTAACTTGTCCAGGGATATTTATTTATCACTTTGTTATCTGTGTAGGATATACTTACTTTTCACTTGGTTCAATTTTCCCTTCCTTGTTGTACCAAACAACGCTCCTAGGCCACGGTGGTACCACGATATGACAGTTCAGAGTAAGCCGCTCGCAGATGCGAACAAACTGATCTTCTAACTCCTTCGTGAAAATGGGGGGTGGTTCTGGCGTTATACCTCTGTAAACAAGTTGGGATGAATTAGTTAAAATAGTTTCGTTCCACAATGCTAAGTTGAGATATCTTATAACATTGGTAAAATATTCCTTTTTTTATAGAAGAGGAGGCAAACGAGCAAATGAGCTCCGCCCACGAACATCCGCAACACCAGAAGTAATAATAATAATAATAAATCATCTTTATTTCACATAAACCTACAAGAGGCACTTGTGACGGGTCTATATAATAATAAATCTTAGACCGGATCGGAACGCGGCCGCACACTGAGAAGATCCTGCAGGAAACTCAGCGGGCTGGTCTTTTTTTTCTTATTTTAAAATATATTTACAATAATTAATGTAATGATACATTATATCACACACATCAGTATTATCACAGATGCATTGCCGATCTTTAAGGTATTTATCTCTAATCTAAATGATTCGCAGTAAAACTGCAAAAACCGACTCCGACAATTTCATTGCACACCTTTTCTCAAAAGATAGTATTTGTTCCCAAAATGGTGCCACGTAAATTTTATCAACATTCTTCTAGTAGTTTTTGAGTTACATTTAAAAATGCACACATTTTTTATAACTCAAAAACCACTAACCGTATCATGATAAAACTATTATGAAACCATCTTGGAATTATTATCTATTTTTCTGAAAAAGAACCATCAAAATCGGTTTCGCTATCGACCGAGTAATCCTGTAACAAACATACAAAAAAGCTTGCAGTCGAATTTAGAACCTTTTCTTTTTTTGGAGTCAGTTAGTAAAATATTGCAGTCTTGATTGATTTTTTGGTTGCCTTTAAATTATTCGTCAACAATAGACATGTTATAACATTCAGGGCCGGATTAACCTTTACACAGCCTAGTTGTAGGGGGCCCTGCACGTAAAGGGGGCCCCACCATGTAAAAGGGGCCCTCTGGACACACCAAAACAAAATAACGTTTCTTCTTACTTTAACTTAATCAGAGTAAAAAAAAGAGCTCAAGTAATTGGGGTCCAGAAAATAACAGCGTCTAGGTAGGACTATACCTACCAAAAACCTTTAAGTAATTTCTAGTCACTAGTGGAGTGCCCTGCTTTTGTCATGGAGTGGGAGATAATGAAATGGTATCACAAATGGTATTTCGCCAAGTGTCAAGGATGGAGTGTGCAACAAATATGCTTACCCTGAACTTGGTCTTGCAGATCCCTCTCTACTAACACGCCCCACGACATGGACTTTAGATGAAGAGTAAGCCCTGCCCATACAATTTACTGCCTCACACGTGTACGTGCCAAGGGATGTGGGATCTTCAGCGTTAGCCGTCAGAGCAAACACATCACCCGCTTTGATTTCGCGGCTGTCCTGCAAAAAGAAGTTACAACTGGTAAAACCATATTAGAATTTATTAATGCGTCGCCATCTTTACTCTGTCCGTTCATTTCTGAACTGGACGGACAGAAGTCAAGTGTAAAAACGTATTTATTTTGTCCTTCAATACGTAAAGAATAAAATCATTTTTAATTATTTTTATATATATTCGTCCGTAAAACACATAAAAACCATATTATACAAATAGTAGAGATATAATACACAAAGGTAAACTATTTCCGAAGTTTAACTATTTCAGCAAAACCTACAAAAAGTATTGTGAAGATTGTTATGATAAAGCACAAAAAGATACATACGACTAAGCCCAGAACCCCAAAAACATTTAGGTCTCTCGTGGTAACCTCTTTAGATATCAGGATAAATGGTAACTTACATATTATGTCATTCGTCAGCTTAAACTACGATATAAACACAGAAATATCATAACAGGGGTCTTATAAGATAAACCAAGAATCTTGTAGTACTAGCGGTCCGGTGCAGGATTTGAATTCTTGAGATGCAGGGTTCGATTCCAAAGTCAGGAAACGTAAAGAAAGGGTTTATTTTCAATTATCTTATAGAAACCACGTTGCCCGGGATTGGATATGTGCCCGGTTTACAATAGACTTGCCACCTAACATTGTAGGACTAACTTATTGTGGGACTTAGTTTTTGGCTAGTCGTGGGTGTCCTGGTTGTACCTCCTAACTCTTCTGGGATATGAGAGTTAAATTTTTTTTCTTAAAACTCAAAGGCTACGAATAAATGACCTTGTTATAACCATGTAGCTGAAACACCAATATGACACTGTACAGTTATTATTTAAATTATGCGCTTTGGCTTTAAACTTTTTACACTTTAAACTTTTGTTTTAATTTGGCTCACCTAATCTAAATTTAAGCTAAAATAATTACTTATGTAATCTCTATATAGATCTTTAAAATAGATTCGGATTTCCGAAGCTTGACGAATATAGCCGAAGCGCATAATTTAAATAGTACTACTGTACACGGTTTGTAGATCTTACCTTGAACCATCGCAGCACCGGTGTTGGAACCCCCACCACCTTGCACTCAAGTGACACTGTGCCTTGTTCTGTCAGGATCGCCCGCAACTCTTCAACAAACTCTGGCCGTTTGTAAGCTTTGGGGACTGAAATAAATGTTGAACGTTGAAATCATTCGTTCATATGTCATACGTTGTTGCAAGGACCTCTTACAAGACTCAGGTTTGATTTTAGGCAGCATTCGCAAGGTCAAGAAACACGCATGATGAATATAACGTAGTTATGTTTTTTTATGATATTGTAGAATAGAATATCTTTTTTTCATATTCACCTGATTAGAGGCACTTGTAACGAGTTTATATAATACTAAAACTACCACCAGATGTAGTAATGGCAAAGAAGCAGACGGACTTCTTGATGGTAAGAAATTCACGCCGCCAAGAGACACCAAAGGTGGTAATAGTGCGTTGACAAACTTAAACTGGGTCGTTAGGCCCTGAGCTAAAGTAAGTTTACCGGCTACCTTATCCTCTGAACAGGACCACGTCAACGGCAAGCGCTGACATTATGGTGGCAAAAATAAGTAATGTGGTGATGCCAATCCGAGCGAGTCGCTGCTAATCTCTAGTAACTAGTCGCATGCCACGGTGCTAGTGACGTTAAGCCTTTGTATGAGTATATTTGATAATTACCCATCATGGTCCGAGTCCCCTAAAATATACCATTAGCGTGGAATAGACCTTGTTGTCTAGTAGCTCTTAAAAAGCAAGTATAGGTCAAATGGGTTATCACCAACAAGACCACTGGTGATAGAGTGCTGTTCAGCAACCTGCCCGGTAGGAATCAACCGACACCACCTTATCTGTTCCTGCCACGCCGTAACGACAGTGTCGGGAACTATTGTGTTCCAATTCAAGAGTAGCGTAACCAGGAAATGTGTTTTGTCTCTTTTCATTACTATCGTTCACTAATTTTTCACAGCATCTAAATTCCCTATTATCACGTAAATTACTAAGGATTTGTTTCCGACAAAAAGAGTTATTTATTTAGTCTAATAAGATGCATGTATCAGATGTTGCTAAATTCCGAGTCTGAAGTTGTACAAATTGATACATGTACGAAAAAAGTTTCATAATCGTACCTACTTGATCAGTATTAGACCCCCCGTGTTGGCCCGGGCTCCTTTGCAGAATAGACCATCTGCCTTCCTGCCAGGCAGCTCGTAAAAGGCGAACATAGGCTTACCGTCACTAACACCGTGACATCCTGCTGGGTGGTTGAGTTTCGCAGCGACTCGCCCGGATTGGTACCACCGCCCTACCTATTCCTGCCACCATAACGTCCGGTTCGGAGAGTAAGGTAGCCGGTAAACTTAATTTTGCTCGAGGCCTAATATCCCGGCCTCAGGTTGGCAACGCACTATTATCACCTTTGGTGTCAGGCGGTGTCAATTTCTTACCATAAGGCAATCAGTCTGCTTGTTTGCCTTCCATCATCACAAAAAAAATCTCTTACCAAGAACATTAAGGTGTGCGGAACAACTTGCCCGACCACCTGCATTTTCCGCAGTGCAAGTCCACCTGCCGGCGTCGTCTACGCTGACGGTAGCTATGTCAGCACACCAGAAGTTACCATCTCGGACCAGCGCGATCCGCTCTGCCTCAAGCAACCGTCGCTCATTGCGATACCATGTAACCTAATAATAGAGATAAAGCAAAACGGCGGTTGATGAAAAAATAATATTGTAATAATTTTGTAACTAGGAAGACCATTACTTAGTCTCAAATCTAATACGAATATACTCTCCCATGAAACTATCTACTGCAGTAAGGCATTCATTTTTAACGTCAGTTGCTTCAAATCAATGAGGAATCCATAAAATATGAGAAATTTGAACTTAAACGCACTTCAACGCATACATGTACATAAGCACGAAAACACTATTACTTGGCAACCTTAATATTTGTTAAGGAAAAACATAAAATAATAGCGGACCCAAGACCAAGCCCTTTGGCAAATCTTTTAATACTCCAGCTGCCTTAATTTCAATTTTTTAAAACTATCTTTGCTTCTATATGACAATGCCTTTATTTTGCTTTAAAATATAAAAAAAATACTTTCTGATAATAACCCATAAATTATTTATTTGTTTTATATATTTTTCATTCTTAGGCTTACCAAATCTCGTAGATGTAATTAAGCCAAACCTCGTAGATGACTTAGGTAGGTATTAAAACTAGTTTTTCCGGAACAGTACAACTTGGAAATAAAAATATCTAGCTGAATGTATGAATAGCTGCTAATGAAACATTTAATTTTTGTTATTGACACTACCATTACGTAAGTAGATTTATAAAAAAACATTTCTTCTTTCGTTTTGTGAACTATGTTTTCGCGCGTAGGTACTTATATTGTACAGTAAGATTGTAGGATTGTTTGGCTTGCCTTGATATTTAATTTTTAATTACTTTTTTTAATTGTACAAAACCATGTCGCTTACTGTACCTCTATAATGCCGTTGTATTGCATTAGCTACATTTGTATCCGAATAATACATTAAACAAAAAACATGTCTACAAAAACAATAGTCTAAACTGTTGTCACTTATGTACACAACAGCATTTTATCACAGAACAAGCATCGTGTAAAATAGTAGAACATCGCATTCAATCGTCTTTTAAAATATAGCGACGCGCGCCGGATATAAGATTTAAAATAGAGAAATTATGTCATTAGAATTTGACGCGCACATTCCTGTCTATTTCAAGGTCTCAAAGTTTTCTCTATCTAAAAAACACCTACAAATAAACGATTTATAGCTTAGTAACATTATGACTACCTAATATTAAAATGTGTTTCGTACCCCAAAGGAAAGAGTGGTGCTATAAGTTTGACATGTGTGTGTGTGTGTATGTGTGTGTGTGTGTGTGTCTGTGGCATCATAGCTTACAAACGAATGAACCGATTTCGATGCGGTTTTTTCGTTAGTGGGTAAGCTGACGTTAGTGAGATGGTTCTAAACTTCATGATTACATTGCGAATAGATTTGTCTTGAATTATTAAAAACAATTAATATCAAGATTATTTCAATTTAGTGATATAGAAAACTTTGGCCGGGATAAGTGCCCAATTGGCTATTGGTTTGTGGGACCTAAGTAACTTCGACTAATCGTGGATATCCTGGTCGTACCGCTGCTACTATTTCAGTGAAGCGGGTGTGAATATAGGTTCTAATAAAAATATTACATCGCTGATTTGGCGATAAGGCCGCCTTTGTGTATCTTATAATTTAAGTTTTATTTGATGTATTTGTAATTTCTTTGTATTTGGTGCACAATAAAGAGTTATTGTATTGTATTGTATTACAAATGTAATTTGTGCTTTTTCTGTGTCTAGGTCTCCAAATATAATGCAAATGTTTAGGTATCTATCTAAACTGATGAACGGGACGAGTACTCTATGATGCAGAGAAGTACATAAAAATGCAAAATAATATCAAATAAAAAAATGATGAAAAAGTACGTAAGAATATTCCACTAGAAAGGTCAGTTTGGTTTAAATTCCTTGGAATGACTCCAGCGGATAGACACTAGTTCTTTTTTTCGCCGTTATAGTCAATTCTTTCATTCCTAGTAATACATAAGAGGCTGGATCCCAAGCTATACACGTCATGTTAGGAGATAGGTGTGAAGATAAATAATTTTATAACTTATCATATCAAGATTGTCTGGTAGAGATCGCTTTGTTTAGCGATTAGACCGCCTTTTGTATAGAAAAACTATAATCATATGTTGTTGTTAATACTTAATTGTACTTCGTTGTAAATACAATTGTACGCAACAAAGACCAAATTCATTCATCCATTCATTCATCATTCATTAATTCATCATTCAGTCATTCATTCATTCATCATTCATTAATTCATCATTCAGTCATTCATTCATTCATCATTCATTCATCATTCATTTATTCATTATATATATGAATTCATATAATTGACATGACTTACTCTGCACTCAGTAGAGCTCACGATTTCAACAAGGAATCTAGTCCGAGTACCGACTTTCACAGTAAGGTCCTGTAGACGTCGCAGGAAAGTCGGTGGATCATCGCCGATTGGCAGTTCGTCCGGGGACACCTCCAACCTAACCCGGGTCGTAGCCTTGCCGGCAGCATTGCTTGCCTGAAATTGATGAGATATCACAATACATTAGTTGCTAGTTTACTCACAGTGAATCCTCATGAAAAAAAAAGAGTTTGTATTTTAGTTACGCGATTACTCGGCCAATAGCAAAACCCATTTTGATGGTTCATTTTTAATAAGATAGATCATGATTCCGAGGTCATCAATGATGATATCTTCAACATAAACAAAAACGTATCTATGCATAATTAGGTTTAACTCAAAAATCACCTCTGTGGTCTAGCGGTTCAGTTGTTGGACTTGACTGCGTGAGGTCCTGGGTTCGAATCCCGGGTCGGGCAACAAAAGAAAGTTGAGTTTTTCCAAATTTCTAATAAAAAAAATGTTGCTCGGGATAGAATATGTGCCCGGTTGGCGATAGGCTTGCCACCTATCACATTGTGGGACTTAGTATCTTCGGCTAGTCGTGTGGTACCCTGGTTGTGCCTCTGCCTACCTCTTCGGAGATATGGGCGTGAAGATACTTTTTTTTTAACTCAAAAATTACTATAGTCTGTTTATTTTAACAAACGAATAGGTACCACTTTCATTTCAACCATCAGAACGCGTCTTTATAATTTGACAATGAGCACAAAGAGTTCTGATTGGTGATATAATTTTATGTTGATTCACGTATTAAACATTAAGTTCAGTCTGAAGACATGTCTGCTAGAATTTGCTACTATAAGATTGTGTACTGTCTTTGCTAGTGTAGAACCATCGCAGGCAATCTAGCTTATAGTAGTGAGGTGCGATGAACAAGTCTGCGGATTTGCAAGCGGACATGTCCGTATAGTGGATACCCCGCTTTTCAAGTATAAGGTGCTAGAGTTTCGCAGCGACTTTCCACCTCAGTACCACCGCCTAACCTATTCCTGCCGCCATACCGTCAGTGCTTACCGTTGACGTGTTCCGACTCTGACGGTTAGAAAGCCGGTTAGAAAGCTTACTTTTGCTTGAGATCTAACATCTCGAGCGCAGGTTGGCAACGCACCATTACCACCGTTGGTGTTTCTAGGCGGCGTAATTTTTTACCATCAGTAAACCCACCTGCTTGTATACCTTTCAATATCACAAAAAAAATTTCAAATGACAAAAGATTAAAAAAGAATACTTGAACTCGAAAGCATTTCAATGAAAGTGCAGTTGAAGTGCAAAATAATTTCGTTATCGTTAAAAATGAAAAAATAAAGACAATATTTTATTAACCGACTTCAAAAAAGGAGGAGGTTATCAATTCGTAGCGATATTTTTATTTTTTATGTATGTTCAGCGATCATTTCTAAACGACTGGACTAATTTGCAAAATTCTTTTTATTTACAGCAAATTTGCAGATATTCTATATTTTTTAATCTGATAAGATAGCGAAAAATCACACTGTTGTCCTGGCGGTAAGATATAACCATGGCCTATAGACACCATAGATGTTGTTGGCGCGTTCATTTTGTGGCCGATGTGTTAGGCCAATTGTTCAAGCCTACCTTCCGGACCGGAACCTGACACTGCCATTAAGGCAGTGCCATTAGAGTAGGTAAGACTTACTCTAATTCAAACAAGTTTCCTACCCAGACGACATGCAGCACAGCGCTCTACCAGCCTAAGCTACTAAACTGGAATATGCTTACATCTAAATATCATCAATATCAAAGTAGGTACAAAAGTCATGATACTTACTTGTAGGGTGTAAACACCACTGTCGTCAGTTCTCGCAGCAGATATGGTCAGGCTCACACCTCTGGAGTCTTCAGATCTAGTGAAGCGGTCGTCCAGCGTCGCCCCCGCATGTCGCCTTAGTTAGGAAAAAAATCTTTGAAATATTTTTTATAGAACAGGAGACAAAGTTTCATCTTAGTGAAACGGGAGACAAAGTTTGATCCGCATATAAGAAAATTGTCTTAGGAACATTTTATGACAGATATTTTGCAACAGATTAAACAAAAGAGATCCTCTACTGCTATCAAACTTTACACGAATTCTAAAAATACGATAAGAAAAAATCTTACTTCATCTCGTTTCATAGCTAACAAATACAAAATATTAAATGTCAAAACATATCCATCTTACTACAAACACATTTAAACTTTCGTTGAATATATATTTTACTAAACACATAGGAATAAACGGTTATAGGAACATTTCATTACAGATATTTACGGGCGATTAAACAAAAAAAATCCTATCTCACATTTTTTACTAAACTCTGTCTAAAATTGGATTCTCAACCAATAATGTGCTGCTACGTCATCCATGTGTAGCATGTTATTGGTTAAATGTAAATTTAAGATAATGTTTAGTTAAACAGGCGCCAACAATTTTGTAAGACATTTTGTCGTAAGACAGTTAAAGTTTTATTTCGCCGCCATAATATGTCAACTTTGAAGAGAATTTTTAAATTCAAGTATTTATAGAATTGAATACATTTTAACCAGATGAATACTATCTGTATTAGGTGTGGTAAGAGACATGTGTGCCAAGGGCTCACTGTAAGACGTCCTTTATACGATACGTTTTACTGTCAGTTTTTCATTTAAACGTAATTCAATGACCGTGGAAAAACTGTGGAATGGACTTTTTACTGCTAATATTAATAACCTATCTGCAGATAGAGAAAAACCTGCTACGAGAGATTTACTATTTTTTTTTATTATTAAAAATAATAGAGGTTACTTAGCAACTAATCCAAAAGAACACTATCTTTTGACTCTTATCTTAAGTAGGTTTTTAATATTGGCCGTTTGGGATGCTGATGCTGAATTGGGGATTGGGAGTATGAAGGTTAAACCAGGGTTGTACGTCTAAACGTAAGCAACAATCATGGAACACGGTAAAATGATAATGTACTTTAAAATGTATTTCATATAATACTAAAGACATGTCAGTGTCTTGCTAAAGGTTTCCTGCTCAATCTTAAAGTATTAACATATAGACTTCCATAATTTTACAGATACTGCAGATACTACAATATTCTATTCTATCTCCTGATGATGCTTCGGTATTTGGGGATTCTGGCTTCCGATAAGTCCAATTCATTCATAGCACACTGTTTAGCCTGTTTTGTTACGCCATAATACGTAAACATTTATTTGGCAGGAAATTGCAAATCAAATAATTTTATATGGATTTAAGTATGGATTTCCGCAAAGTAACGCCTTCTTCTATCAATTTTATTGGTATTATTTTAAGACTTCCTTCAACCTACTGCTAAATTATATTAAGTAGTAAGTACGACTAATCATAATTAATTATAACTTTACGTTGGTCATAATAAATGTATCATATAGTTAATTCTGGCAGGGCACGGCAGCTAATTAGATTTAGAACATCCACTTATCGAATGTGATTATGATTATTCAAATAAATACGTTACAAGTGGTTGTAGCAATTTTAAGGAAAAATTCACTTCAGAAACTGAAAATTTTGTTGCAGACTACCTAATAACAATACCTAGGATACAACATACACATACCAATACACAATGGTGGTTACTCTGCTGAGAACAAACTAAACTTATTTTAAGTGTATTCTATCTTATTCTCATGAAATAAAAAGAAAGGAAATAGAACATTTTAGAAATGCCAGACCAGTCAGGACAATGTCAACAGGTCACGTTTTTATACAACATTTTTTGAAGAGTAGTTTAATTATGTGGCAATGTCATGTACAAACTGATCTGACAGTAATAAACGTGTTTTATCTCTTTCTATCACTACGGTTGAGCGAAGATGGCGATAACTTAAAATTAAATTAGTGAGTGCGTAACAAAATTACCACCAATATCAATTTTAACTATAACAGCGCCCTGGACGTAATAATTTATGCGGCGCCTCATAAATAAATTTAAAATAAGTATCAAATCCACACGAAAAATGTTAAATGACGCAATAAAATAACGATGCATTATTACTGATGCCATCTACCTACTTATGAAATTCGCCTACCAGTTCTTTTTGAAATAATAACTCGTTTGCTAAATTTAAAGAATTTACAAGAGTTTTTAGACACCCCTGTGTATTTAGGGCCCTGGGCGGTGGCCCACCGTGACCTAACGCCGGCCCTGCTAATACATCATACAATCTTTATACATTTTTACATACCTATAAAAATATTAAGTGAGTTAGTGTATCTATTCTTCAATAAATTATTTTTAAAAAAGTTTCACTCCTACTATACTCAATTTTAAAGCAATAATTACATCAAAATTGTTTAAATAAAGCTTCAATAAAATAAATCCTTATCCTTACATACCTAAATAAAAACACTACAATGTTTTTATACCATCAACTTTATTATAACCAATTAATTGACGAAATCTCAATTAATTTGTAGCCCCGTCACACGAAATACAACCAGACCGATTCTAATAAAGTTTTATTTTTTAAATAAGGAGTTCATAGCTATTTGAATAGGTGAAATTGAATCTATGCCGCAAATGAAACTGCTGGCACAGGTTAATACTATTTCATAACATAAAAATAATTTTAAAAATATCCCAATACATTATTCTCTAACATTAAAATTGATTATTGTAATCGATTCGTCTTATGTAGGTCTCCGACGTAGTGCGAAACAGATCAGACTTTAGATTACGCAAACCTAAAAGTAAATTTAAATATAGATGATGTGAGACTCAGTGATGAATGGAAGCAGTTGGCATCAGCAAGCTTTGTTAGGGTAATCGTTTCTTATTTGTTGATCAAATACACGTAACAAAAAAGATTTAAATGGGTCACTTACAAAGCCACTAGTGAAATCGTGCTTTGCAATAACTTTCCCGGGTAGAGATTTACCGCCGTACCAATTTCGGCCCCATAATGGCATTGTAATGTTCCGGTCCGGTTATTTTGTGGTCTAGCGGTCCGGCATCGGACTTGACTTCGTGAAGTCCCGGGTTCGATCCCCGTGTCGGGCATAAGAAAAATTAGAAAATGTATTTTTTAAATTTTCTAATAAATATAATGTTGCCCGGATTGGATATGTATCCGGTTGTCGATAAGCTTGCTACTTATCACATTGTGGGATTTAGTGTCTTCGGCTAGTCTTGGGTGCCCTGGTTGTGTCTCCGCCTACCCCTTGGGGGATATGAGCGTAAAAAGGTACGGTCCAGTAAGGGTAAGGTATACTTCCACAGTATACTCATCCTTCCGGTTGCTGGCAACGACCATGATGTCTATGGTGTCTCTAGGCAGCCGTTATGTCTTACCATCGGAAAGCTTATCGGCTTTTATCACAAAAAAATCTCGCTTATGAAAGGTATCGGGACATATATTGATGTGAATAATCTTGTTACTTGAATAGTAGGAGGAAATTAAAAAAAACAATGTTTAAGAATACAGTTTTATGTTTCAGATTTTTTCAGATCTTTATCCAATATCCAGTAAGTTATTTGGATAGCCAAATGATAAAAGACTTTAGTAGGAAAAGCAAGAACTATAACTTATAATATTTGATGGAAGAAATATAGGTAATCCGTTATGTAATCGTATTCGCGTACTTAGAACACAGAGCCAAACCCCATTTTTATAATTATTTACCTCCCTTTCACTCTTTAATCTATCTACCTCTCCATGGTTACCTCGCGTTAGAGATGATAAGATTAAGTTATCAAATACTACACACATATTTTTAACAACACTTGTACTTTTCCACATTTGTTGTTAATAATGTGAGAATTTATTACAACAATAGAATCCCACTTAAAGCCGACTATAAGAAGTATAAATTCTACGTCAAATATTCGTTTAATGCAAAAAGAAATATGTTTAACTAAAAGCTTAAAAATGATCTACATATTTGTATTAATTAAATACCCTATTAAATAAATTTCTACACCGACTATTGTCCCTTTCAGTCCAGTCCCTTTCACCTGAGAATCATAATGAACACTAATTTAAACAGCAGAAAAGAAAGTCGTTGATACTCTACTTCTTAGGTCCTTCGTTACATTGTTAAGGACAAATAAACCGACACTTGTGCTTTAAAAGTTGCTTAGCAGGAAAACGGTTAGTTTATTTTCATCAATCGTTTCTATTTTTTTAACTGCCGAGATTGTGAGAAACATATTATGCACACGAGAATGAACATGTGAAGTATTCCTGAAGAAATTAAAATGACTATCGTATATGTTATGAATGCCAACAAATCTCGCTAGTCGAGCTTAGGTAAGGATGCCACCACTTTATAAGATCTTGGAAACTGACAAGACTGACTTTGACGACTTACAAATTATCATACTAGCCCGATTTAACGAAATTTTGATGCAAATCATCTAATTAAACTTGACTAATGGCATGGAAAATGGCGCCAATTTGTAGACACCAACATGATACAATGTAGGAAAGATGAATAAATGTTTTATTTTTAAATTCCAAAATGAGATTTTAAATAATATTTTATTTTTAAGTGACCAGTTGAATTTTGGCTCCATCGAGAGAAAAGATGGTCGAAGTTTTTTTCATAATTATTTAATTTCATGTTTATGTTGAGTGAAATTAGTCAATTTTGGTGACATGCTTATTGTACAATTTTGTCCAGTGAAAGTGCACAAATGAAAATCATGAAGAAATTAGCGTATCGTGTATTTAGTCGTTGTCGCCTAATCTCACTACAAGAGCTTGTGTAATGAAACCACCGCTTTACCCAAGACCCTGGCATAACTTATTGATGACTTCTAGAAATTACTACTTGACTAATGCCAAAACACTAACGTGAACACCAAAATCTAAAGGAAGAAAAAAGAATAGCCCATGGAATAACCTGAATAAGTATAGGCCGAAAAGAGAACTCCCGCTAACCTAACAACTTGTAATGCGATTTTTTACTGTTTCTGGTCTTGTCAATATTTTACGGCCTATATTTTGATGCCTAACAAAACACACTAATTAAATAAAAATGCAAGAAAGAAAGTTTTACAAATGTTGGCATCCCTACAAGTATCTATTTAGGTACTACACTTGAAGAAATGATGAAAGGCCAATAAAAATACCGGCTTTGAGGTGGCGGTGACAAGAGAACTTTTTACACATTTTTTTTCATAATTCAATTTAGTATTAATTTGATTAATATTGCATTTGCTTCGTTGGTCGAGGGGGTAGCGTACACGCTTTACTCCACCGATCAACCGCGATGCTTGGGTTCGATTCCCGACGGGGGCAGACATTTGTGTGACGAACATTTATCGATATATAAGTATTTCTATGTCTACGATACTAATATCGCTGAATAACACTGATAATTCAAGCATTTAATTTGCTTACTGCGAAGCAAGATTAAATTTGTGTAATTTGTCCAGGGATATTTATTTATTGATTGAACTAGGTTTCTATAGATTACTTGTAACAAAGCTCTTCTACCATGTAAGTAAATTATTAAGGAAATTGTATTTCACACTCTTTTACAGACTAAATTCATTGATTCATTTTGATATCAATACAATAACAACATAGTTTAACCATACAGATTAAAAACAATTCTAGTTATAGTAAAAACTAAAAAAAAAATATTTACTAAAATATGCATAACTACTTAAGTATCAATAGTGTTTTGCATTAAGGAACATGATTAACTTTCTTTTTTTTATTGATTTTTGAAGCATCTTAATTTTCATACCACGATTAGAATTATATTCCTCACGCCATATTCACCTATCAGTAAACTCGAGAAGAGATACTAAATCACATTGTACGTACGTAATTGCATAATTATGAGTCTGCTGTCACCGGCACCTTAAAAGATAAGTCACTAAACTCAACAGAGAGAACGTAGTAGATAATTATATCATCAATTTCATTGTTGCGTCAGTTTTAAAAATAATCATCATCATTTCAGTCTTCTCCATTGGACATCTACTCGTCTAGTTTTGCGCTTCAGCGCAATTTGCATCAATAAGATATTATGTAGCTTTACAAACACAATTGAATTAGGTATATTCCATAATCGTCTACCATCAAGTACTTACCTACCTACTGCCTTTAAATAAATGGCTATTTAAGTGTGTGAAAATTGTGTGCATAATTAATACGAGATTACGAGTAATTTTTAACCAACTCCAAAAAGGAGGTTCTCAACTCGACTGAATATTTTTTTATTTTTTGTATGTTTGTTACGCCATTACTCGGAAAATAACAAACTCATTTCAATATTAATTGTTTGAAAGATAGGCCATGATTTCGAAATAGTTCCATATAAATTATATGACAATGACCATATAAGTTATACTTCTGAGGAGTTTCAAAAATTGGGCACAACACTCATTTTGGCATGTCCCCACAAATCATATATTTT
>NJDD01002456.1:583764-617456 GCA_002245505.1 Calephelis nemesis
ATGGATGTGAAATTTTAAAGCATAGTTTTTAACTGTTGTGCCCAATGTTTGAAACTCCTCTTCTATTTCATAGATCACAAGCAGGGTCATTTTGAAAGATCATATATGACAGATGTCAATCTCTGTAAATAATTGTAAAAATAAAACATAAAAATGCATTACTTCGACGTTAGTAGGATAAATATTATGTATTTTAAAATGAAAATACTAAGCAAATCTACACTACTAACTTTGAACAATGAAATGACATTATTAAGAAAAGGCACAGTGTCAAATTTTGACGACCTGTCATTTTTTTTTAAATTGTCAAAAATTGGCTTTGCTTTAAATCTATCACTGACGCATCAAATTCTGTATTTACTATACTTTTGCAGAGACACGCAAAAAAATCATTGATAACCACCGCTCTTATACAATTATAGCCAAAGTCAATAACGCGGCCAAATATAAAGTGCAATCAATCTTAGTAAATTATGAATAATTAATTGGTTCTAGTTATTATCAAATGTATAAGTAGTTGTCTCTGTCTTCGCCCGCCATGTCTCCGGTAATAATCTACAGGGCCACAGTCATCACTGAAATATTTAAGTGCAAGTTCTTTTTAACGGAGCCTAAGAGGAGGTTCCCAACCGAATGTATGTTTTTTATTGTATGTTTGTTATTTATTTGTTACGCGATTACTCGGTCAATAACGACCCGATTTTCATAATATTTTTCAAAAATACGTCATGATTTCGAGAATTTTATCATGTTTTGACTATTGGTTTATGTACTATTAAGTACAACTCAAAACCACTAGGAGGATGTTAATGAAATTTATGTGGGATTTATCAAATCAGAATTATCAGTTATCTTTCAAAAAAAGAATTATCAAAATGCGAATTGTTATTGAAATGAATGGAATCGTTTTTTGTAGTTTTATTCAAATCTGATTGGTTTATATTTTGTTTATTATTATGTGTTTATGGTTTATTGCCTAAAAAAATATCATCGATTTTATTAAACATTTTTTAATTTAAATTGTGAACTTGTATAAATAATGTCCTAAATCATAGAGATTGGTTCCGCGTATCTAAATAATGTTACATAAAAACTACTTTTCTAAAAGAAGAAACATGTTGTACTTAAGAAAATTTAATAATTATTATTTAAGCGCTGTAAAACTGAAAAAAAACGGCTCCATTTCCTATTAAACATTTATATTTAACCCAAAAGCTACTAGTCTGATCTGGACCAATTTTATTTTATTGAATATAGAACTAGATATCGAGGTGGTTCCATATAGAGCTTAACAATTTTTTTAAAAGGTTCTAAACCTTAAAAAAACTATCAAACTCAATTTGTTATTGACCGAGTAAGAAACATAAAAAAACATACGAATTGATAATCGATTCCGTTAATAAAATTGATAAAAAGAACTTCTCATTTTGGAGCCTTTTAACAATCCTCAAATCAAAAATATAAACAACCTACACATGTGTACCTATTGTAACTAAGAACCATAATCTATCACGTCATACCAAAAATTGTGATACCACAGACAGACAGACATACATATAAAATCCCTATTTTCGGTTTCATGTTAAAAAAGTTTTTTGGAGTCTCTTCATTAAAAAATCCAAATGAACATCGTGCTGTAGATAAGCTATCCAGATTTATGTCATGAATGCATTATGCGTCTAAATCTTAATGGCCTTATGTTTTTGTTTATCTTAGAATACTTCCTTTTGTTATGTGTGACATTAACATAGCCATACTTTTACAAAATTCAAGAAAGTTCATCGAACTTCCTAGAAATAGATTTCATGAATATCTGGAATGTTACAAAGTTAAATTAGGGTTAATAAATCCTGTAACAATCATTATATATCTTCACTTCGACAGTTTTAGGATGGACACAAACGAATGCCAAAAATCAAGATCTAGACTTTGAGTCATCCATTTTCATAGTTAACAAATTGTAATCAAGATTTCACTGTTCTCATTATTCAAAAAGCATCTTCAAGCTCGTATCCGGAAGAGGTAGGCAGAGTTAGAAACAAGCAACGATTAGCCAAAGATATTTAATTCCTTAAAATTATAGGTGGAAAACCTATCGCCTGCAGGGACGTTGTTTTTATAAAAAATTGGAAAAACACGTTTTAAGTTGACCGACCTGAGAATTGAACTCGAGTCCTCGTGTAGTCAACGTCAATACCACTAGATCACGCAGGCGACTCTTACCTCTTTATGTCTTTCAAAACAAATCCAATTGTTTCTCAACTTGTATTACCAAATTAATCATTCAATCCGTTTTATTTGGATGATCAAACGAACTTACCTGCTGAAGTTTAATCTTAGTTATTCCGTTTTTAACGAAGAGATTTAAAGATATATGCAAAGTCGTTAAATCTCAGCGATAAAATTGAGTAATTTTCTATCTTCAAACAATGCATTTCTCCGAACAGATGCCTTTTTAAACAAAAGTGAAGCAATCTACGACGGCTTCCTCATATTGAACAAATAGTTCCTAACACATTTTCCGGGATAAGCCAGTTTTATTGACGTGGCCATTCCTGTAACACGACCCAGATACGATAGACTTATTTGTTCAGAGCTATTAATAAAGGCTGTGAGCGGAAAAATGATGAAGATTGCGGCGCAGAGGAGCCAGTGATAGAAAATCTCTATCTCGTGATAATAAAACTCGATTATCGAGATAAACAGTTTTTCAAATCACATTTTATTTTGCTCTCCTCTATGGACGAATGGCCGAACCATGTTGATGTGGACTACATTAAGTCTCGGTTTCGACTCCGGGGTTAGGGGAATCGGAATGTATTATTTTAAATTTTCTAATAAAAGTAACGTTGAGAGCTAAGAAGCAGATTTGAAGATAAATATCCCTAGACAATTTAATCACATTAAACGTTACCCGAGATTGGATAATTGCCCCATAGGCGATAGGTTTACCACTTACCACACTATGGAACATACTAGAATCTGTGCCTAATCGTGGGTGCCCTGGTTATATCTCTGCCTACCTCTTCGGGGAGTTCATTAAATACAAAGTATTTTCTGAGATCAGACCGAATTAATACTAACTCTCTCCACGCTAGTCCAGGTCCCCTGTGCGGAGTAGACCATCTACCTTCATGGGTCGGAGCTTGGAAGGAGTATAGGTTAAATGGGCAATTAACAACGACACTGGTAGTATAGAGCTATGTTTGAACTTGCCCATGTAGGAATCCACTTTGTTACCTATTCCTGCTTCCATAATGACAGTGTCATGTTCCGGAAAACAGATTAGCCAGAAGGCTTGCACATTATGACATCCCCGTGACAAGACTACCAGTTTACCTACAGTTTTAGCGCCATCAAGAGAAAATATGATGGAATTTTTTTCATAATTATTGGATTTCGTGTACATATTGAGTGAAATTAGTCAATTTTGGTGGCATTTTGTACAATTTTGTTCAGTGAAAGTGCACAAATGAAATAATCATCAAGAAATTGGCATATCGTGTATTTCCTCGTTGCCACCAAATCTCTTTACATGAGCTTGAGTAATGAGGCCACCGCTTTACCCAAAAGCCTGACATGACTTACTGACGACTCATGGCTGATGAATAATTATAATTGATTAAAATTAATATAAGATTTGATGCAAATTTCTACTTGACTAATGGCAAAATACTATCGTGAAGGCCAAAACCTAAAGAAAAAAAAGAACGTTGACGTCACTATTTTTTTCACTGACTATAGATTTCTTGTTCAAGATCATCTTTGTTTTCAAGAGTGGGTTAATTCAAAGCGAATTTGTTACAAACGTAGTACTCTGCGTGCTTGGCTTCGACGATCATTTGCGCAAGATTCGCAAAACGCTTGGAGACCAGCCAAGGAGCATGCGCTCAAACAAACTGAATGCTTTCATTATAACACTTTGTGTCAAAGGTGACTAAAAGTGTTGTAATTCTTAAAAGTAAAACTCGTGCATAACTTTATTACATGAATTAACAAGCCGACCTGACGAATTTCGTATCGCTAGACTTTAAAGGCAGCCAACATTTTGTTTGGATTAAAGCATTGTTTTTCGTATTTTCCCTGAAATTTTCCTGGATATTCACTTTCTTAGAACCTTTTCCTGAAAATAACCTACGCAACAAAAAAGATTAAGCAAAATTTGTCTATCCGTTCAGGCGCGATGAGATGACCACGCGAAATGGGGATTAATTTTTACGTAATGTAAGATAGATACTATCATTAAGGAGTTTTGGCGCCATCGAGAGAAAAAATGGACGTAATTTTTTGGGATTATTGAATTTCATATTTATATTGAGTGAAATTAGTAAATTTTGATGGCATTTTGTACAATTTTGTTCAGTGAAAGTGTCCAAGTGAAATAATCATAAAAAATTAGTGTAACGTGTAGTTCCTCGTTGCCGCCAAATCTCATTAAATAAGCTTGAGTAATGAGACCATCGCTTTATTTTTAAATAATTGAAAAAATAAGTTTGAATAATTTAAAACCGATTTTATATAGGGTAACTTAATGCAAATTTCAACTTGACGGTGCCAAAAAGCTAAAAAGTGCCAAAAAAAGTAACTTCGGGTTGTTTTAAAGGCTTTAATATAATACTGGTTAAAATCGGACAAGTAAAAATTTATACCTATATTGGGTTATCATTGGATATAATATTATTAAGAAGTTCAGAAAATCAAATCTAAATTTAAAAAAGTTGTAACTGTAGTCTGTAACTATCTAACAAGCAATGATTTCAAAGGGAAGTAATATATATGTCTATGCTAACAAGGGATATTTTCGGAGTTTTGGCGCCATCGAGAGAAAAGATGGCCGAAGTTTTTTCATAATTATTGAATTTCGTAGTCATAATTAGTGAAGTGTGGGGTAAAGTGAAGTTTATATTTATAACGCTGAGTGTCAAAAATTTGACTTGGATTTGTTTGATCATAATGCAAATAAGTTGAGAAAGATTTTTGTGACGTTTTTCACTGATACAGCTAACTAAGAATTTACCAAAATTGTTTGTGCTTTTTTTCATTGGTACACAATAGTATCTATATACGCTGTCTATGTATAGGGACATTTAACTACAGACTTATGTAATATGTGGAAACTTGTAATTGGCATTATTTTTGTAATTGAGTATTTCATGAACTTTGTATAGCTGTAAGTTTATAACGCGCGAACAGACGGAACAATTTTACTAATTCTTTATTTGCTGGGTTAGTTATTGGAGAAGGTTCAAATGAAAAATTTTCCATATTCATAGTGGGAACAGGACAATGTAGGATCAGCTAGTTCTATATAATAATGTCGAGGTAAAATTGGAGTTAGTCTTCAGCAGTTTAAATGTGCTTTATTGTTTTTGTATGTTTGTGTATTATGTTTATTACCTTTATTTATAGTTTATATCACTACAGGCTGATAGGGACAGAGGAAGCGACATTGTTTATAGCATAAACAATGTCGCTTCCTCTGTCCCTATGTCCTTTTGTATGCTTAGGTCAGTTTGGCGCAACTTTCATATAAAAAAATAAAAAAAATAAGTTTGCTATGTTTTTTATACGCCCAAATCATATGACACTAGTTGCCTTATATCTGAATGCCTTTATAGTTACTTTCAAATTATACGGGTTATAATTTTTCAAGTAAACTTTATACAAATTCGGGTTTGCTATGTATCTATGGAAGTCCCGCCTCTTATTACGTAGTATTTATATACTCTTTGGCTTAGGTCTTTAAAACTACGCAACTGATTTTAATGCGGTTTTTTTAATAGACAAAGTCATTAAAGAGACAGGTTTATATGTATATTTTGTAAACGTGCGAAGCCGGGGCGGGCCACTAGTGTCTAATAAATAAAACATATCCGTAAAGTGTATAAATATTGTTTCAAGACTCATAAAATCCATGAAGTCAAAAGAATGTATAAAAAACAACAGTTCGACCTACATCTTAACGTTTCAGGGTGAAGTGTAAACGCAAAAGCTATTATAAACCACTGATTTAGCTGTGTGTTATTTTTATTTCATAACATTTGTCACTTGGTTTTGTTTTCAATGAATTTCTGGAAAATACGTCATCACATATTTTTCTATACGCCAAAGAAAGCAAATTATGCTTGTGTTATGGGTGTTACTCAATAACACATAGAGTTGGAATAAATATAATAAACTCATCACTTACCTTCCCATACCCCAAAGTAAGCAAATTATGCTTGTGTTATGGGTGTTACTCAATAATACACAGAATTGGAATAAGTATAATAAACTCTTATATCTGGAAATACAGCCATCTGTACACAAATACCTGCCCTGTTCTTAATCGAACCCGAGGCTCGCTGTTAATCGGCTGGGTTAAGCGTGAACGCAACCCTAAAACCAAGGAGGTGGTAAAGAAAAAGATATGTCAAAATAAGGACTTTCAAGATACAAATATCCAAGAAGCTATCAGATAATTTTATGCCTAGCTTCTTCTTGCTAAAGAGTCATTGTGCTTAACGAGACGTAGGTAAAGTCCAGAAATTTATAAAGAGCCAGGCTCGTAATTTTAAAAAAGTTGAAATTTTTCATTTTTACTTAGTATAGGTAGAAATAATAGGGGTATGCATCTACTACGTGGGTATTATGGCTTTAGCCGGTTTCAGGTAACAAAGCTAAATAGGATACTACTCACTCAGATTCCCACCATAAATGAATAAGCGTAATATCCTAGTATTTGCTTAAGAATAATATTATAAATAACGTCATTATCACATTTTTTATCAAGGCCAAACTTTTGCTAACTATTTTTATGCAAGTTGATTGACTCTTATAAAATGTTTCCTCTGTAATCAGTAGGATAAATCTACTAGGAGGAGGTAATCTCGATTCAAAGGTATCGAGATACTTTTGAATCTCGATATCATGCGAATTTGAAATTGGTATCTTATATATCATTTTAGGTCATTTTGAACACAGTACTATTCTTATCATTTAGTTAAAAATAAATTCAATGAAGCTGTTAAAATAGTTTATTGTTTATTTATTGTTTACTATTAACAGAATCTTAACTATTAACTGTATTTGCCAGTATTGTGTTCAAGACTACCTAAAATGACATACTCGATTCCAATTTCCAAAATTGCATGAATCGAGCTTCAGCAGTAAAACTACAGATTTTTTTCATATTCCAACTCGCTATTATTATTAATTCAAAAAACGTTTTCAGTTTCCCAATAAAAAAAAACAACCTTGTCAAATTATCGGTAGGTTTGCCACCTACCACTTTATGGGGCTAAGTAATTTTGGCTAACCGTAGTTGTACAGGTTGAACTATGCCTAATTCTTTGACGATACAGACTTGAAGATTCCTTAAGTAATAATGAAAATATAGAAAAATATTTCAATCTAGACGATTTGTAAACACGATGTAACTATTTTACTTGATGTTCAAATCAAATCGTTTAAAACATTTAACGACGGATACGAAGTCAAAACGAGGTACAGATATTTAACAGCTTTTGTACGTGATCTTAAATACTAGGTTATAAATTAAAACATTAAAGGAATGTATTTCCAGAACAACACTAACCGATTTTATTACTTTGGTATTAATGAATACGTACACTGCGAACATCGTCTCGCCGAACATAATAATGTAGTTTAGAGTGTTTTGAATTTAGTCTGGAATTTTGGATTTAGTTTACCTGTAATACACGCAGTTATTAGTATAATTTATTGAGTAAATAATAAAGTGTGTTTATTTAAAGCTTTATATATTATAATTATGAATTTAGACTGCTTTTGTGAATTTATGCAGTACATTAATGCAATGAAGTCAAGTGTGTTTTGAATTTAGTCTGGAATTTCGAATTTAGTTTAGCTTTAATTTACGAAGTTATTAGTGTAATTCATTGAGTTAATAATAAAGTAAAGTTAGTTTTGACTTTACGCCTGAATTTTGAATTAAGACTATCTTTGTAGATTTATATGCAGTAAACAAAAAATAGTGCAATGAAGCCAAGTGTGCTTTGAATTTAGTATAGAATTTTGAATTTAAACTACATAATTAGTATAATGTTGAATTTAAACTGCCTATGTAGATTTATACAGTTCGTAAGTAATAAGTATAACATTGTAATTCATCACCCTGATCTCGTCAGATTTGGGATCGTCTATTATGATACCTAGTTTGACCCCTCCGGGTTATACGGGTAAAGAAATCCTGGCAAATCCGTGGTCCGACTACAACTTAAATTTAAACATGTTCATGCATAGTTGTTTTTCAAATGATTACAACTTATTTATATGTCAGTCAAAATCAATCTCATAACTACACGCGATTTTGGATGGGGGAGGGAAGTATAATCTAAACATCACTAAGGTGGTATGGTAGGGTTTTAAAAAATACAAAAAAAATGTTTAATGGAATTCCGTTATGGTGGCGCACATTTTGACTTCCATTTCTAATTTTCGCAGTTTCTAACATTAATTTATTAACATTTACCCCGTGTTGGTTCGCCCGAAAAGGAGCCCTCCTTTGTTGTAGAATAGACCATCTGCCTTCCTGTGCCAGGCAGCTCGTAAAAGGCGAGCATAGGCTTACCGTCACTAGCACCGTGACATCCTACTAGGTGGTAGAGTTTCGCAGCGATTCACCCGGATTGGTACCACCGCCTTACCTATTTCTGTCGCCATAACGTCATGACGTGTTCCGGTTCGGAGGGTAAGGTAGCCGGTTAACTTACTTTTGCTAGAGGCCTAACATCCCGACCTCTGGTTGGCAACGCACCATTACCACCTTTGGTGTATCTAGGCGGCGGGAATTTCTTACCATCAGGAAATCCGTCTGCTTGTTTGCCTTCCAATGTTATAAAAAAAAAAACCTTGACTTATCGTAAAGTTATCCATTGTTAATTCGTCAAAGTGGGGTGACAGTTTAAGGTAGTTAGGATTAATCCTGGTTACCGGGGAGTTTGTTTTGTCGTTTCTTCTGCTGACTGGCTAGGTTTGGAGACGTTGTTGGTAGCTTATAGTAGTTAGGGTTAAACGTAATCATATTTCAAAATTTTGTTCAAATATGAAAACATGTGTTATAAATTTAAATAATAATTTTGTATTATCTTAAAAATATTTGCACGCCACAATATTGGTATTAACAAATAACTTCTGTAACAGCTTCTCACACACGTATTCAGCAAATAAATAAATTTCATTTTATGTTTTTCAAAATTGATTATTTAAATAATCTCTTTTTAAAAGTAATACTTAGATTCAAATGCCTAACATTATTGCCTTATGTAATACGATAATATAAAAAAATAAGTAAATACTGCTAAATGCTATATGGAATAATTTCCAAACATCCTTTCCATCCATTTTATTTTACTTTTCAGTATGGTTTATTTATTAAAAGTTTCTTGGCGTTTTTTTAACTTTACTGTCTTTTAATTTAGTTTTAAGATTAAACTACAAACATAAATTTAGGTTATTTCATGACTTTAGTTTCCACTCATTTGTTTGAATTTTCTCTATTTTTTTCTCTTTATTCGATATAATAATGTAACCGTGATGATATTAACAAACAATTCATGTTGTTTTATAAATTAAGACGGGACTTTACAATTGATAGAGTTTTGAAATAAATAACGTAGAAGCAGAAATAAGAAATTCATATATCCGATGTTCTTGACAAAGGCTCTTAAGTTTGTAAACATAGTTAGGTAAGTATATTACATATTTATTAATGTAGCATTTATAAATGTAACAGGCCAATGATATCTCAGAATCCATAATTAAAATCACAGTAAAAATCTCAATTTGAATTCGGAAGACAAATTAATTAATTCGCTTATATAAAACCGGTTAATTATTTCTATAAATTAGTTATTTATTCGCTTTACTAATATTTCAGTAAAATTTATGTAAATTACAATAAATCTATTTTGTTTGGGGGAAAACTACTTTTTTAAAAAATGCAAGAAAATTTAATTTCGCACGGTTTTAAATTCTAAATTTTACTATTGTTAATGTTTACAATGGCAGCTAGTTTACGGGTCCACTACATGAGAAACAAACACTGACCACTATCTCACTACGTACGGACAGGGAGAAAGCGGACGCAGCACCCATGGCACACCGCAGTACTCTTGGCCGACGATAAGTGTCAGCCACAAATACCTGCTGTAAATCGAAGAGCTCGACCGCACGACGGGTTTCCCTGCTGCATCACCCTTGCAACAATTGCTGCCCATGGCGGGAGCGCATATCGTTTCGGTTCGAGTTCGCGATGGCCAAGCGCGGACTGCGCAGACTATGGGATATTTTAGTATGAGCGATGCTAGCGCCGAAATTTGTTTATGACAAACTTTGTAAGATGTTGGAAATGTTTGAGAATATTAAATATGCGCCTAACAACTATATATACTTCTGTGATTGTACATATTTGTGTTTATGCCAACGCCTCCAGATTCAACGTTGGCCTTTTATAACAGATACTGAATTTGAAATCAATATACAAATCAATATTATATATACAAACGAGAGCAGCTGTTTACCTATTTATAAAGCTTCACTGAAATTCAGGAGCCATCGTAACAAGAGTTGTCTGACTACATCGACAGATGGCAGGCCGTGTACATCACGTAGATCATTCATAATAATTCTGAGATTTTTTCCTAGATGGCGTTGGTACTAAAACATACGTTGATGATAGCCTCATATTTATTTTTGGGATGTAAAAGGTAAACTATGTCTGACATCACTCCCCCAGCGTTATTACAAGAGCAAATAGGTAAACTATATTTAAATTTTTGATTGATTGACTCCATTCCAGGGTTAACGAATACAATCTTCGTAGCGGTATCCTAATTTATATATCTTGTGTATGCAATATAGGATAATAGATCCAAAGTAATACTGTAAATAGAAATTTACATAACTATAAATTAGTTTCCAACATGACGAGCTACTGAAGAGATATTCTCTCGTCTTTTCAAAACACAGTCCGTCTTATTAATAAACGCGGAGTAAAATACGCAAAGGTTTAACCTCGTATTGTAGTCTTTATTACAATGTAATACAGACTATAACATCAACTTAATTTTACTCCAACGTTAGTCCATGTTTATTAATAAGACGGAGTGTGTTTAAGCCAAAATTTTATACTCGCTTCTACGGCCGTATTGACAAACCTTCTCAAAACAAATGTATTCTTTTATTGTTGCACGTGTATATATTTTCGTATCTTACCTTTATACATACAACGATTGGTCATATTGTTACGGATATAAAACATTTTTTAAACTGTAATTTATCAGAAAACGGTCAGTTCTTTGACCGTTAATTGCAAAGATTATCTAAATAAGATAACCAAAAGAGTAGATTTAAAATTAAAACTTTTTTGCTTATAATACAAAAATGTATTCTGTGAAAAATAGTAATTAGTAATTTCCTGTTTCCTTTGTTACGACAAATGTGTTTAACACTAGCTGTTACCTGCGGCTTCACCCACGTTTTACAAGAAACCGTTGTGCAATCGGGATTAAAAGTAGTGTATATGTTAATCCAGGTCACAATCTGTCTGTGTTCCAAATTTGAGACAAATTCATTCAGCCATTCGAGCGTGAAAGAGTAACAGACATCCATAATGTACTCACAAACTTTCGCATTAATAATATTAGTAGGATTCATTCGGCGATACCGAATGAGTCCAGACTATTCTGAATAGCCTGTAGCTCCAAATCCTGTACTCATTAGAGGATTAACAGCAGACGCCTCAAAGCATTGTGATCGCTTAAAGACGTTCTAGACGGTTGTAAACATGTACATTGATCATATGCTTAAGCATAGTGCAGCATTAGCAGTTTGGTTTTTCATAGTTTTCATTGATACTGATATCAACACAATTTTCATAGTTTTCATCAGTTCGTATCAGACCTCCGCGTCGTGCGTTCTCATCAAATAAATATCGTAATCAATATTAAGATCAAATCATATTAATCAATCGCGTCGCTCGTCTAGCCCCTATTATAATCATTCAGTACTAATCAATCAAATATCATGTTATCATTTAATTATAGTTATAAGATAAATAAATAATCAGTGTTTGAGTCATAAGTAATAAATAATAATAAATAATAAATACCCCTGGACAAATCACACAAATTGAATGTAACCCCAAAGTAAGCAAATTATATGCTTGTGTTAAGGGTGTTAGTCAACGATTCTGTTACACACAAATACTTAAATAGATACCAGAATAAATTTAATAAACACCCAGACCCGGAAATGCAGACATTTAAATGTTCATCACACAAATGCCTGCCCCCGTCGGGAATCGAACCCGAGCCTCGCGGTTGGTCGATGTAGTTAGGCGAGTACGCTAGCCACTCGACCAACGAGGCGGTCATAAGTGTTTGTATCATAGAACTTTATATTAAATAGTATCAGCAAGTCCCGAACTATAGTTATTTCAACCATTACTTAATCATCACAATCAACATCAAAAGTCTGTAGAACGCTTGCGAAAGCCCCTACAGAAAGATAGAGGTAACTTTAATCGAAACTTTGTTTCCAATATCCGATTGCTATTAAACTTGGATTTAATCTATGGTCCAGACGGTTGCAAACCAATGCTCACAACTAGTGTTTACAGTCATCTAGAACTCCTATTATAATTAGGAATTCTAATTGCCCGCTTATCTCTTTTATATAAAAATAGGTCACCTGCCTTTTTGAATTTCACCTCGTAATAGGCGATTACAGGTTAACGACAAATATTAATATAATGTCTTCTTTCTTGTGGCTCAGACATCTTTTCTATTTATTGAACAATAACAACAGTTACCGTGCAACTGATCTAAAATTCGATTTCTTACCTCAGATAGGTTATTAATACTGGTTGCAAATCTGTCATTACTAACAAAATAATTTGTGGTAGATTAGCAGCAACTAGCAAGGAGATATAGTCCGGTGAAGTTGTTAAAACAGCGAGGTTAGCCACCCACTAGCGTGCGTTCTTATCAACAACTTATTAAAATGTATTATGGTCGAATTTCGATCAATGGGCGATCACTAGTGTTATTGAAACATTTTTGTTTTATGAGCTTATGGTAACCCCCTGGTTTTAAGCTACCTCCCCACTAGTTTTCATCCAAATCGGTTCAGCCATTCTTGAATTATAAGCAGTGTAACTAACACGACTTTCTTATATAGATTTGGGATTCACCGGAAAAAATCATAATACGAGTACTATGTCATACGCCAAGCAGACGACCTTTTATACGTAATCACGCAATACACAAAATACGTTACGCAAGCATCATAATGCGAAACGAAAATGGCCGATTGAAACTTTCATCAGGAAATTAGCCCCCTAAACTAAAAAATGATAATTAAATATTACTGGACAAGTTACGCAAATTGAATCTACTCTCAAAGTAAGCAAATTATATGCTTGCGTTATGGGTGTCAGTCAACGATTCTAAGGGCCACTTGCACGTTCCTGGTTTAAGCATTTAACACTGAGTTAACGTCTAACTCGAGTTAAATCACCTTATTATTGACAGTCTAACTCAATGTCAAATGTAACCCGGGAATGTGCAAGTGGCCCTAATACATATAAATGCTTAAATATAAAAAAGTAACTTTGATATATACCAGAATAAATTTATTAAACACCCAGCACCCGAAAATGCAGACATCTTATTGATCATTATAGAAAAGTTTGCGCCCGTCGAGAATTAAACTACGGCGTAGATGTGTACCCTAGCCCTTCAACCAACGAGGTGCAAATGGCGCAAATTTCTTTTCTGATCTTTTCTATACTAATATTATAAAGAGGAAAGGTTTGATTTTTTGTTTGTTTTTTTGAAACGAATAATCTCCGAAATGTAGCAAGGTGACGTTGTAAAAGTCTTTAGACGTACACAACAGTAGTCATTTCGAAAGAAAAAAAACTACTGGACCGATTTCAAATTGTTTCACCTTTAGAGTGCATTATCCCCGAGTTATATAGGCTTTGTTTCATCAAAATCGGTGCAGCAGAAGACAAGTTACGCAGGCGAAGCTGCGTGAAACTGCTAGTATGTAATAAGATAGCATACAAGCTTTATATTTCTTCTGACGGTAAGTGATAACGTGCTATACACACCATAGGCTTGTAAGGTGTAGGTCCGTCAGAATTTTATGACCGAAGTTTTAGTCCATTTGTGTAAGTCTACCGGCTACCCTACCCTGCGCACCCGAACATGGCACTGAGAATTTTTTTTGATATTGGAAAGCAAACAAGCAGACGGATTTCCTGATGGTAAGAAATTCACGATGCCTAGAGACACCAAAGGCGGCAACAGTGCGTTGCCAACCTGTGGCCGGGATGTTAGGCCTCGCACAAAAGTAAGTTTACCGGCTACCTTATCCTTCCAACCGGAACATGTCAATGGCAAGCACTGATGTTATATCTGTGGTACCAATCCGGGCGAGTCGCTACAAAACTCTTCCACCTAGTAGAATATGTTCAAACGTTGCATGTTTCTGAAAATAATGTAATACTGAATCTAATTTTTCTAAGAGATATTTTTAATAAAAAAAAGTTAGGCATGCCAAATTTTTACCTAGCATTCCGTTATTAATATGAGGTACTAATTGCAAATAATGCACAGATATATATAAATCCTCATCCCAAGTGATGGACTTGGCGTGAGGATTAGCACAATAGAAGATAGACGGGGTAGGTAAAGAGTATCGAGTGGCAAAAGTTGTGACCTTGCAGACCTCTAATATGGAGAACCTGCCCCTCCACATTCGTTATTCTTAATATCTCTATGGAAAAGTGGCTCGTTGTTCAACATGATACGAGGACCCGCGTTTGATCCCGGAACCATGTAAAGTCAAGTCGGAAAACAAAAAGAAAAATTTTAGGCAGCTCGTAAAAGGCAAGCATAGGCTTAAAATCACTAACACCGTGACATCTGACTAGGAAAACATCTGAAAGGTATACCGCGCGTTTAAGCTGAGTTTGTACAGGGAATAGTGTGAATGGAGTGCTGGGTTAGTTACTTCAAAGCAAGGTTTTGAGCCAGGGAATTAGATTTGCTTTGTGCCATTCAATGCTTCTATGAAGTACTAACGTTACTTTATGGAAGCAAGAGTTGGGTGTGTGAGAAAAAGCATGAAAGAGCTGAAGTATAAATTAGAGCGCTCCCGAAAATCTGCTGTTACAGTTGCCGATCGCATTCTCCTGTGAGTCAAGGAGAGAAAGAAGTGATTTTGAGGGTGTTGGACGTTGGTGTGAAAATGAGAAAGAGCATTCTCCGTTGGGGAAAGAATGACAAGTGAAATGTTGACAAGACCGAAAAACAATGCGAATGTGGATTTGTTGTAGGTACCCAGGGAGACCTATGTTGACATTACTCGATCAAATCGCTCAGGCGTTATCCAATGGTGGTGTTAAGAGTCTCCGAAAGCGGCGTGTTTGAATGAAAATAGTAATGAATGTTAAGCAAGCTATCATTCCAAGGACATGGCGTGAAATTGTTTGTATGTAAGTTAGATTTCGCCCATTATAGCAATTTTAGTATTTTTCGGAGCCCTCTATCTCTTGACTTGAAATTTGTCGCAACTCCTTCATCCCCTCTCTTTCTATTAAGAATGTGGCGTGACCTCTATTGAACGGCTCATGTAAGTAATACACTCCTATTATAAAAAACTTTGTTACAAAGCCAACTTTTACTTCCTTTAGGTACAATGTACTCATAATGACGAACTTATTGTATTATTGTATTGAAATTTGTAACTCATCAACATTTTATACCAAAAAGACTACGATTTTCGAAAAAATAAGTAGTAAAATATAAGGTGTGGTCTGTGGTCTAGCGGTTTAGGTGTTGGACTTGACTGCATGAGGTCCTGGGTTCGAATCCCTTGTCGGGCAACAAAAAGAAAATTTGGGTTTTCCAATTTTCCGGATATGTGCCCGGTTGGCGAAAGGCTTGCCACCAATCACTTTGTGGGACTTAGTGTCTTCGGCTAGTCGTGGGTGCCCTGGTTATGCCTCTGCCTAATTCTTCGGAAATATGGGTGTGAAAATACTTTTATAATACTCATCTTTTCGCAATTCGAAATATAAGGAAATAAAAGTGATAGGACTTGGTCCTACTTACTACTTGGGTGGCTGTTTGGTTGTTTTTTACGATTCTGATTACAAAATTAATTCCTGTAACGTTTCATTATTATTGTTGGTCCGTGCTACTTTGTAGAATAGAACATCTGCCTTCCTGTGCCAGGCAGCTCGTAAAAGGCGAGCATAGGCTTGTCGTCACTAACACCGTGACATCTGACTAGGTGGTAGAGTTTCGCAGCGACTCACCCGGATTTGTACCACCGCCTTACCTATTCCTTCATCAGATTATTTTGCAAATAAAGAAAAGCATTTTGAATCAGAAGTAACTCTGAATTAATCCCCGTCGTAACAAATATCATAAGTGTCGTCGTAACATAGTAATACTAGCTGTTACTCCCGGCTTCACCCTCGACAAATTAAGGTTTAAGCTAGCCTATCTTTCAAATTGGATCAAACTGAACACGGAGTGTACATTTGATTAAAATCGGTTAAGTAGTTTATGAGTATCGCGGATAAACACCGCGACACATAATTTATATGTATTAAGATGTACTAAATTATAGTTGCATCAGCCGAATCACCTTTTGAAACTGTATCTGTATATGCCAACCTATTTCAAACGGCCAACGGTTCCGAGAAGTGGCATATACCCATGAAGCTATATTACTAGTGAACAAAAAACTGATGTTATTTACAAATATTGCTGGCTCTCTCTAATGTACCGGCCTTTCTTTCGTTATGTCTTTGTTAGTTGACACACACACACATGACACATATTTTTCAAATTATATTAGATTTTCAATAATGGTTACATCTGTCTAGGGAAAATTGTAATTTTAGAAGAGCGGAGTCCTCTGGCACAGGCTTCTCATGCCTAAAAGATGGCTCCTACCAATTATTGTAAAAGATTACTCCCTATTTTATGAAATAAATTATTATTATTATTATATTATTATATCACAATTCTTTCTGAAAAGGAGGTCGATGCATTATAGAGCCAGCAGTATTTGGTAACGACAATTCTTTGTTAGGAGTATAACCTCCAGTAGCAATATAGCTAAATACCTTTGCCTCATGGCAACGAACAAATTTGTTTACAATATAATTTGTCTAGTTGTAGCGTCTTAGAACTTAGGCAAAGTTACTTTTATTATTACTTTGCCTATAGTTTTTTTTGCAGGAAACTCACTCCTCGACCAGACTAATCAGTGGACAATTATTAACACGTGTATCGATGTATCTATAGGTAGTAAAAAGAAATTTAGTTTTTTAGAAAGTTTTTACAAAAGAAAATAAATGAATAATAATAAGGTAGCAATCTAGTTAATATTAATTTATTTTTGAATCAAAATTAAATCCTTATTAATATAAATGCCTGCCTGTCTGTCATGTATAAACCGCTGGACCGATTTTGATAAAATTTGAAAACGTAGTTTGAATTGGCTTTTCTTTTTAAAAATTAAACCTAAGGGAATGTAAGGGGGGTGGAAGTTTGAATGAAAAAGTACCTTACGATGTCGAAGTCGCGAGTAAACAGTAAGTATCATAAATGTTAATTAACAAATCCGAATATGTTTGATATGAAAAGTATGTTTGGTTTATAGAAAGATAAAATAGCTTAACATTTTTTTAAGTGTTAGATGGGGTCATGTGTGTAGAATAGACCATTTGACTTCCTGGCAGCACGTAAGCGACGAGCATAGCTTAGCTACGCTCTTTCAAATAAAAAAATACAATCGGTTTAGTAGTTTATCGGTTTATAGGAATCAAACATAACCTCCAACATTCAAAAAGAAGTTCAAAAATGTCTATTTTACATGAGCCTTCTAGGCAAGATAAGTTTCCGAAATTTGAAGTACTTAGGAACATGCTCGTGTGCTTACTTCGAAGAGCCGAAAGCATAACATTTCATCCGCTTCTCTCCTATTTATCTATATATATGAAAAACAATGCCACCTATCCAAACGAAATGTTTAGGCTTTGTTCGAAATATTTAGTAGATGGTTTATGTGAAGTTTGTATAAAATCGGTTGAGCGGAATCCAATTAATGGCGGATCATTTTGTTAATGGGTATTTTTAAGTCAAATTGAAACTTTTTTCAGATGGGGATTGTGCTGTCATATGAAAACTTTTCTCAGTTGTTTTTTTTTTGTTTTGTTATGTTATGCGATTCGTGCGGTCATATACGTAGCGAAATAAGAACCGGGCCGCTAGTTTTACATATATTATTATTATTATTATTATATTAGTCTGTTTTATTTTAACGTTCAGTATTTGGTTGCAACTTACAAGTTACTGAAGATCCATTTTTATTCACCCTTAAAAGCTAAGCCTATATCATTCCCAAATAGTGTAAGATTTCTGAAAGATAAAACATAATTTGCATAATTGGAACAGGATTTCCGAAGTTTACACCTACAAACAAAGTAAATTTTATCTTTATATAATATTAGTTTAAACAGCAATAACGATAATGAAATCGTCAACAAAATAAATCAAAATCGTGCACTGGTGTGTTTCATAAAATTAAATGTCTTATTGAGCTGCAGCTCGCAGATGCAAGCAATATTCCATGTCATAAAACTGTAGCAGTGTTAAGGTCTCATCACACGTATCAAGTCGCAAACGGATCGTCACCGTATCGCATCGAGCCGTATTTCTTGTTTGTATGAACCTCCATACTGCAACGCACACTAATCGGAATCGTAACGTGATCGCCGCGTCCGGAACAGGGGGCTGATTATGTATCTCAGTGGCCAACTCGAAATGGAAAAGTGTACATCAAATCGCTGTCAAATGACGTCATTTGTGTTTGCTATCTCTATTGTATTTCTGATAGTCACTGGAGATAGCAAATCTGAAACACGTCATTTGATAGCTTTTTGGTGTACACTTTTCCATTTTGAGTTGGCCACTGAGATACATAATCAGACCCCAGGCTCGCGGCCGGCGAGTCGTAAGTGCGGTGTTGTATAGCCGTAGCCGAGTTGATGTATTGTATCTGGTAATACTGTTTGGTTACGTACATACGGCGAGGCGCAAGACGATACGGTGACGATCCCTTTCCGAGTTGATATGTGCGGAGACCTTTAAACGTAAAATAGATTTACCAGATAGCGCGGTTTTGCAAAATTCAGAGTTATTAGGGTTCCGTAGCGGAAAAAATGAAAATATTGTAGATTCTGTCCGTCCATCTGTCAGTCTGTATGTCATTCAACATCGTTAAAATTTGGTACATTTTTGTTTCGATGAACTGTTTTGCAAAAATAAAAAATAAATATGTAAAGCGTTCGCCTCAAATAAAACGGCAACGGAAAACAGTATTTCATGAAATCAGAGAAAATGTATTTTAACGAGAATTGTTCCTTTTTTTCAAAATGAACACTATAGAGTTTTGGCGCCATCGACAGAAAGGAATGTCCGAGTGTTTCATTATTATTGGATTATGTGTAAATTTAAAATTACGTGTAAACAAAAACTAAATAAAATATACCGTATATCATGAAAAACAATGTAGTTTTTACTGGTGATATGAAAGGACATCCAGTGAAATGGTAGTTTAAAAAATATCCTAAATCTAAACTTGCTAAGTCAGAGCCCTTCATGAGCGAGTTACTCTCTTTTATGTCTTGGTTTTGAACACTGTTTTATCACATTTGCTTACAGGATTTTGTTCATACGCGCAAAATTCTTGTCATGCTCTACATCGCGAGACAGAACGTTACAGGCAAGCTTTTCAATTATACCTACTTACATTTTTATGTTTGAAAGATCTCTTATTCGTCATCATAGTTATCTCATAGACTAAAGAACAAAACTAATTTCTTACAATCTTCCAAATTACAGTCTCTAAGTTTAAGGCCATTAAATTCTCCACATACTTCTAAGAAAATGGACCACCATAAAATTGACAAGGGACGATCTCAGAATCACTTGCTATCTTTCAAAAAGAATTATCATATTGCAACTTGGTACCTAATGTAATAGTTACCAAAAGTCGGTTTTGTAGATTCACTGCGCTTTATTATAAAATAAAGTATCTTCATCCAAATCCCCCAAGTGGTGGGCACAGGCACCACCAGGGCACCCACGACTAGCCAAAGACACTAAGTCCCACAATGTGATAGGTGGCAAGCCTTTCGCCAACCGGGCTCAAATCCAATCCCGGGAAACGTTATTTTGATTAGAAAATTTAAAATATACATTTGCTAAATTTTGTTGCCCGACCCAGGGATCGACTCGGGACCTATTACGTAGTATTCACATACTTTTTGCCGGGACGTCAAGTCCGACGCCGGAGCGCTAAACCACAGAGGCCCTTTATTATATTATTTACTCAAGGAAAAAATCACAGAATTTTGCCATCTACAGATAATATAAGTTTTGTCATTGCCTACTTATCTATACCTATACTTAAAGGTAGATAGGTAACGTAGCGAACTGTGTTATCTTTAATTACTTATTAACAACACCATGTCGATTCTAAATTGAACAATGACATCTGCTTTAGGTAACTTTCTCTTGAAGACATTCTATAGACAAAATCATATTCATTCCAAGATACAAGAAAAGAAGTCACATTCCTAAGATATTCAATATACATACATATCCTTAGTACACCGGCTCATGATCAAATGTCTCCTGGCCATTTCTTCCTGGTCTGTATTTATACATCGTCAAATGAAAAACAAACAACGCTTGCCGGCGAGACGTAAGCACACCGGATGACCTAGTTTGATCAATATGCACTTTATCCGAAAGGATTACGTTTTAAATTGCAACACTAAGAACAAGATATCTTAACCGGTTGAAAGATTACCACCGTAATTCTTACATATTCTGTAAAAGAAAAATATTCAAATGCCAAAATTCGAACCGCAACATCAAGGTAACTGTCATCAGAAGTGGGATTAGAAATAGAACGTACCATTCGAACTGGAAGGGCGGCGTGCCGGTTGGGAGTGGTAGGGCGATGCTGGTGTCGCCACCAGGGGCTACTCGAACCACTTGGGGGCCACTGGTGGCAAACGATGGGGGCTCCATAGACTCCAGTGTTCACGGGCCGCGCGCGCCGCACAGTGTGCGCGCGCACACTCCCTCTCCTCGATTTTCTATAAATAATACGAAAAAATTTAACACGCTTGGAGCGAATTTCGTCTGATGCGATTATTTTGCTAATATCATCTCCGTCTGCCAAACTAAACAGCTGATTTGTTTTAATAAAAACTGTAAACTATGTCAAATATTTATACATTTGTATGATATCCTGAAAATTACTAAACTGACAGTTAAACTTACACTTTTAAGTGCATACGTTTTATATATTAACAGATAACAATTTTTACCTTAATACTGAAGGTTAAATAAAGGGCCTTACCAAGAATTTGCTGAGTGCTGTTTACAAATTAATATTATGCCTCTATTTAGGTGAAAATTAACTTTTAATAACTAAACTGACCATATTATGTGAAACTGTAGATACTACTCCGTTTGTATCATTCCTTACTCCTCATATTTGGTTTAACAAAAGGCATCGAAGGAATTTTTGTTACGCCGTAGTTTTAAGAATAAGCTCTTACAAAAGCTCAAGTGAGGTGAGCTCTGCGAGGTCGGTTTATCTACATTTTTTTTAATATTATCATTAGTCAAAGTAGAGTTTGTCTTCATTGACCACTTATTGTAAGTAACTCAAGAGAAGTCTGCCACCAAATGGTGTGGTTGGCAAGAAAGCCAGACGCGCCCGTCTAAGCTCTTTGACTTTTAACCGTAGGAACGGGATCGATTCCCTACGAGGGCAGTCATTTATGAGATGCACATATAATTGTCCGAGTTTCTGGGTATGGGTGTTTGTTAAATTTATTCTGATACCTATTTGAATATTTCTATGTACTAGTATCGTTTATTTATACCAATAATACAAGCATATCATTTGTTTAGTTTGGAGCTTTGAACAAAACTTTAGGGTTAGATTAAATCTGTGAATTTTGACCAGCGATATTTAAAAAAATAAAACATATGTTTTCAAATTTCTCTTTTCTGCCTACCCTTTAAGGATACGAGCATGAAGGTATTTATTCATTTAGTATCTAGCTTTCACCAGCTCTCACACTACTGAAACAGATTCAGATCTAGTGTCTGAACATTGTTCTATGTTTATTAATGAGACACTGTTATATTTGTATAGTTTAAGTCATACCATGGGCATGGGAGTAATTCTGCTAAGCACCAACTAAAATTATTTTAGGAGTAAGTATGCTATCTTTTTCCAATGAAACAAAAATAAAAGAAATGGAATATTTTAGACATATCAAATTAGGTCGGATATGTCAACTTCGCCTAATAGATTAAAAATCAATAGAAATGTCACGCAGGTACAAGCTCATCGGTCAGGACTAAACGTGTTTTGTCTCTTTCAATTACTATCGTTAAAAGAAGATAGCGGTAACTAAAAAAAATTGAGCCGTCACGGGAGGCCTGTCAGATGTGAAACATCGACATTATTTTGTAAAAGTAATATGCAGAAAAGACCAGATTGTGATAGAAACTAAATATGTAATATAAATAAAATTAAATATTACTATTTTTTCCAAATAACAATGATAATTTATTGAATAAACATATATTTACATTAAATACAAAATTTAGGAATTCATTTCAAATTCACTGCTGCATATAGACTGTATATATTTATATACTATCATATAGCGTGGCGACTCGTCGCCACGGCATGCGTCGCCACGCCAGAAATCGGTTTTACGTGCGGCTATAGATGTTTCACATCAATATTAGTTTATTGGGCGAGCTACAATTTGCCACCTTGTCTACCTTAACCTACTATAAAGACAAACAAACCCCCGGTAATCAGGATCAAACCAATCAAATTGAGTGCTCATAAATAACATAGCTACTTTATGACCACCACTAATAGCGGGTGCACAGAGCAGGCGCACCCTGTTAAAACCCCGTTGCTAGAGTTTACACAACCGTGCATCATCTTTATAATGGTTATCAACTTAACCCCTTTGCACATTCGAGGGTTACATTTAATATTGAGTTAAACTGTCAAATATAAGGTGATTTAAGTCTAGATAGACGCTAACTCAGTGTTAAATCGTGTAAGCGACCCTTAGGGAAACCAATTAACTATCCTCTTACTTGTTTGCCTTTTAGTACTCTAAACAACTTAGCAAACCCTCGTGGCAGATAATTTAAACTAACTAAGAAACTAAATAAAAAGGACTACCTGCATACCACTTCCGGGATACTGGCGAGAAGATTCTTAGTTAAATAAAACGGATATAAGAGTAGTCGTCACTGTAGTGCTGGAACAAATGAATGAAGTTTTATGTATTGGTAGTGCTTTTAGCGGGGATGAAAGGTACACCACGGATGTAAAAAGGAAAGTCTGTACAGTGCATAGAGTAGGAATGTAGCGTTGGGTATGATATTGCAAACGATATATTCTGTCAAGACGCTAGACGCTATTCCAACGTAACCTCATGTAAGCAGAACTTGAGTATCTTATTTTTTTATGTTATAAGAGGGCAAACAAGCAGACGGATTTCCTGATGGTAAGAAATTCACGCCGCCTAGAGACACTATAATGGTGCGTTGCCAACCTGAGGTCAGGATGTTAGGCCTCGAGCAAAGGTAAGTTTACCGGCTACCTTACCCTCCGAACCGGAACACGTCATGACGTTATGGCGACAGGAATAGGTAAGGCGGTGGTACCAATCCGGGCGAGTCGCTGCTAAACTCTACCACCTAGTCAGATGTCACGGTGCTAGTGATGATAAGCCTATGCTCGCCTTTTACGAGCTGCCTGGCAAGAAAGGCAGATGGTTTATTCTGCAAAGGAGCCCGGACCAACACGGGGTTCGAAAAAGCGTGAAAGGAGGCTACGGAAAATCTGTAACTTTATGCTCGCTGACCATATCGCAATATCGAGGTCCGAAAAACAGTTCGAATAAAGAAAATGTTGTAAAAATAAGAGTATATTCTCCGTTGGTTCAGTTATGTAGAAATAATGACAGATGAAAGATTGATAAAACAGGTATACAATGCAAGTATAGACGGATGTACCTACCTGGAATATAATCATAAAATGGTTCCACGATTCAATCACTCAGGTTTGTCCGAGGGTGATGTCTCCGAAACCAGCTTGTTTGTATGAAAAGGGTAATGAATTTGGAGGAAGCAAGCAAGCAGATCTGCAACGATCATGACATTTGGCACCCATTAACCTCTAAGGGACTTATAATTAAAAAACTTTTTATTATCTTCACGTTTATTAATATATCTTTGAAAGTACAATATTAATTACATCTATTCAAGTACACATAGGATTCGATAGCGACTAGACCACATTTTAGGCTTAACTGTAGGTTTAAGCCTGATGTTGAAATGTAATTAAATTTTTGTAAAATCAATTGTACATTATCTACTTAAAGGTCTAATAATTTAAAGCGATAGAAAAAGATCAATAAATTCGAGTTAAACTAAATGTTTGAGACCAATTTGAGTACAGAATATTAACTAAAATGTTTTTGTTCACTAATTCATGTTTATGAAATCTGAAACCCACTTCATGTAATATAAGTTTTTAATTTTATTCTAAATATTAACAAGATAATAATATCTTTACAAATTAAATGAAACCCTTTCATTTCACATTTCCTATCTCTTTCACACTACATGTTAAAAGAAATTTACTAGTGTCACTTTTTGTCTCGCTCTGCAAGAGAGAGAACGATATATTAACAAAAAAATAGCGTATCTTTAAATACGGTGAATACCAGTCCATTATTTATTCTAGTTCTTACGTTTACAAATTCATCTGAAAAAAAATATTTGAAAAAAAAATATCTTTTCGATAATTAAATATATTTAAATTATTTTTTAAAAACTTTTTTAGCACTTCTCGTAGACTTTTCTTTACATGATACCATTATATCATTTATATTAAATTTGACAGCTGTAACCAAATAAATACAAAAATTACTATTATACCTTAAAAATAATCAAACCAATACCTTCATTCACATAATAGGTAGATACGATACCTTAAAAAACTTATTAGGTAATAGAGTTAAAAATATTCGGTGCTGCAATTATTTGAGCTTCATATTACTACTTATTTGCTGACAAAAACAACAAAACTTATTTTAAATAGCCGGCAAAAACTTAGATTTGTCTTTATCGCGCTTTGGAAATTATGTAATATAAAATTATACAATATTGTAACTTAACAACATTAAAAAATATCGAATTTAAGCATTTCACGTCCAAGCGTGTTCATGCATCGGAGACAATGCATAGAATTCTGTTAACACCTTTCCATATGTATTAAAATAAGACAAATATTTTTGACATGTTGTCTCATTTGACAATAATTAAAAGAGATTAACAAAAATCACATACAATTATTATACGCATGTAAGGACATAGAGTTATATAATAAAAAAAGTTTTTTGTTTATTTTATTAAGTACATATTATAAAAGTTTAATATATCAATTATTATTAGGTCGGCCATCTTGGTTTTACGAGATTTATATTTTCAAAATCTTAAAAATAGAATTCCTAGGACCGGTAACCGACTTACCAATGACATAACCGTTACCACTAAATGAATTCTTTCTTAAAAATGTTTTTTTTAATGTTAGTCTGTCGTTTTGTCTGGTACCATTTAGTTTTGTTATTGCTAACATGTCTGGCTTCAATATTAAGTATGCAGCATCGATTTGTGAATAAGACGGGAGACATTGCAAAAGTTATTTATAATACGTCCCGATAGTTATTATTATCACTTCAAGAGCCATTGAGCCAGCTATGGCTTTCAATCATTGATTTAATTCACCTTACTATAACCATACACGCCATCTTAGAAAGACATTAAGATCTACCTAGTCAAACTCGTATAAAAATTTTATTCAACATTCACATATAAAAGGTAAGAATACAATTGCATAAAACTTCTCCAAAATGTTAATTTATGAAAATAACAATTTCATTTACAAGATAAACTATAAATAGGCTCTGATTTTTTTATACCTATCCGAAGATTATTAAAATAAAATATAAAATATGAAGTGTCGATGGTAGGAGTATACTATGAGCCCAATTCTGTTAAATTATTAAAAATTTCATTGTAACATAACTATTGTCTCCTCCTCCTCCTCCTTTTTTTGATACCTATTTGATTATATTTGACAGTTCCGTAATTAACATTTAAATAGCTGTATATCCGAGTAGGGGTCTTTTTAAATTTATTGCATGCATTATATATTTAAGTATTTATATGTATTAGTATCTTTGACTAGCACCCATAACACAAGCATATAATTTTCTTGCTTTGGGGTTAGATCGAGTTGTGCAATTTGTCCGTATACATTTATTTATTCTTTTTAATTATATAGTATGGCCATTGTGATGCATTGTACTAACATACCCATTGACTACCGAACATTTCTAATAACAGGTATTTGGCTAAGATTTCGGGTTAGATTTTGCAATTGTTTGATCATATTATTTATTTAACAGACTTGAGCCCCAAGGAATCATTAGTAAATGTTTCTTTAAATTACCGATTTGATTGTTAAAAAATATACTATTATTTACGAGTTTGCAATTATAAAAGAATCAAGAAACATCCAAAAAAATACTGTTTATTCGCCCATATGCGCTGCGCATTGCCGTTTTATATGTAATTGACACAATCGCGTTGCCAACGCGTTTAAAACGATTTAGGCAAATTTTGACAAGGACATAAAGTAGAGTAAATTTTATTTCCACAAACATTGTATATTAGTTATACAACATTCCAAATATTATATAATATATAAATTTCCCAAAGCTACCGCCACAAAATATAGTTTCTCTCTCACAAACATCTATATCGCAGCCGTATCACCAAGCCTAGCATTATAAACTTGATATTAAATCAATGTATTGAAATATTTAGTCTATCAAAACACTACTCATATGCACTAAATGTATCGTGCGGCCAACTACTTTACAAAATATACACTATGTGCAGTAAAAATATATAAAAATACTATATTCTGAATATAATTTTCATAACATAACAACATAGGAAAACCAAAAACAATTATATCATTTTTGAAATGTTTGCTAAAATTAGACTAGAAAATATACTATATTCTGTATATAAGTTTCAAAAAAAAGCACTGGGAAATCAAAAATAATCTTTCTTTAAACGTGTTTGGGTTAATTCGACTAGAAAAAAATAAGAGATCGACATTAGGACATCATTTGAAAATAACAAAATGCTTTTTATACACAATCGAGTATTCAATAATAAAACATTGTTTGTATAAAAAAAAAACTTCGAATTTCGAAATATTTAAAAACAATATCTTTTGTAGTAAATAACGTAAGATTTACCAAATTTCGATACATGGTAACAACAAAAACATGCTTTTTATGTACGTAAAATGACTTGATATTAAGTGTTCTTTCGAAAGTAGCGCTACAGATAAGTAAAAATGGCATAATCAAAACTAAAAGTTACTGTTACTTTTGTTTTACTGAGTACTTTTACTTTTATAAACGAAAACAATTGATGACATTTATAAATGCCACTTAAGCTTTATGTATTTCAATTTAAAAATGAAAAAGAAGGCCTAACTTTCCCTAACACAGAGCCCCAAGTATGTACTACTGAATTTCACCAAACTGTTCCAAAATGAAAACTACTTTATGTGCGTTTGTATACAGTAATCCCTAAATAATAAAAAAATCTACTGGACTACAGTTACTAGAGCACACTCTACGAGTTTCATTATAATTACTAAAAAAGGTTGAACTTTTAAGTGACGTCATATTAGTGATACATCATAAACTATCATGTTTCAACCGTTATTACAATAAAAAAAATGTTAATCGAAATAAATTCATTTTGAAAAAAAAAGAATTTAAAAACTTTTTAATAGCTTCCGTTTCATAATCTTAATGATTAAAAAAAAAACCCATCTCCTTTGTTCATCGCATCACCTGAACAGGTGGACCAATTTTGATTCTTCTCTTTTTGTTGTGTTTTTGTCAGGAGAAGGTTTACAAAAAACATCAAAATTTATAGTTAGGACAACGTCTCACGGCTCAACTAACACATAATAAATAAAACTTCATATATTAATTTAATACAGCGTCATCATGAATTCATAATTATACCCATTGAAATCCAAAAATGGTATCTATTTCATTACAAAATGCACGCTTTACAGCGACATCAATATTTAAGACATAATATTGAAATATAGCGCAATATCGTAAAAAACTTTTGTTGCTTTAAACCTAAACCAGGACAAAATATTTAAAGGTACTTTTAAAATAGGTGTCCAAAACTTTAAACCTCGTTCAAAACATGTAATAAAAGATATTGTTATAAAAAAATTACCTGGGCAAAAAGGTTTTTTTTTTAAATGTTAAAGGACAGGGTTGCTTTGCTTATCACGAATCTTAATAATAAATCTCTTTCCAAAACAAGTTTTTTTTTTTTTAAGTCGAATGAGTTTATTTTGTATGCAGTAAGTAATCTTATGAAAAAAAGTCTTTTTAATGTCGTTATTTTTATGCAGGCATATTTTATTGGGTGGAGTGAACACTGTCTAAAAATTTGAACTACTATTTTAAAAAGACCTTATAATAGTCTAACTGTATAGTCAAGTATTATATCTATGATGACAGAAAAGATTTTAAGGTTAAGAAATGAAAGTATTTTTTATTCAAAACTGTAACATCACGAAATTTGACTTTCATCAGTCATTTTTATAGAAAGACAATTTCACTTTACACATTTAAAAATACAACCATGCGTATTATTTTTTTACATAAAAGGAAGGATCTTTCCCACACAGTTGGAATGTCAAGTCTAAGACATATATTATTTATGAAACATATCCTTATTCAAACATTTTTACGACACTGAGACATTAATTTTAACACTCATTACGATCTACACAATTATAACCATTATAGTTTATTCTAGACTGCACAGTCGCAGATTAATGAGATCAGGAGGGAAATTTCAAGGTCATTTTACATAGGGAGACTTGTGGCGACATATTTACGGTTCTTATATTCAAGAAACGAGACGTTCTGGTCTGCGTTTTTATATGAATCCTCTGAAAGGTCTGTCGGGAACATAAATGTTGTCTTGTCGCTGATAGTAACGCTTCGTAAGTTCTAGAAAATATTCGATTTGTTAGTTACGAATTGCGATTGGTTGATTTTAAGAATAGACATTATTCAATTCAAAGACAATATATATATCCATTTAAAAGGAATTATTGACGACATTGAAAAATGCTTTTAAGAAATATATGAGTATTTTGATTCCTTAATTGATTATTCATTATGTATATTGAGAATATTGAGATTATCCATTTTATTTTTAACCTAGTCCTTCCTGGACGAAATACAGACGCATTAGGAAATGTCGGTTGTAATTATTATTACCTTAATTACTCCGTTACATTAATAGTAATTACTTATTATCTAATTGAAGATATTCTATTCAAATGAATCAACCTGTTTATTCACCAATTTTGCCTTATAGTGTTCGTAACATTAAGAATGTTGAAAATACGAAAGTATTCTTATAAGTATTATACAAAACTCTATGAAAGCTCAAAGACCCACAAAAGGTCTCAAACTTAGAAATGTACTTAAACATAATTGTTTAGTAAAATAATAAAAAATATTCATACTTATAAAGTAGAAATCGCCTAAAAATATTAAATTCGTAGTAAGTGTTTCAAGGCATATTATACAAGGCCAAATATAAAATAAAAAAAGTTATAATAAGGTTAAAAATGTAAGTCAAAATTCTTATATTTTTCGCCCTGTAACAAAATAAGAAGAAACATTAAAAAAGGTTTCGAATACTTGTACATTTTCTAATATATAAAATTCTAACTTTACTAATATATAAAAACATTAGCATAGAAATACAAAATTCTTTCTAAATCTTAAATTAAACCAAAAAGATAGCCATTGACCCAGTAATTAGAACTTTAAGTCAATTATTTTGCCAATTACCCATATTTTTGAAACGAGTTTGATCGGTTTAAAGAGTTCTGGAGTCTTTTTGGCTCAAGTTGTTGGTACGTTTCAGACTGTTCGTATATTTTAATATACTTTACTGTTAGACACTATAATATAATGAAACTTTACTTCTATTTAGCTTATAAAATAAAAGGGCTGATTTTGAAATCAATATAATATTTGTATCCAGCAATCAAGCAAAACAATACTTGGAATGTATTCTTGGAATGGAAAAACATAAAACATTTTTCAAAATGCCGACTCTTATTAATACTGTGCTTAAAAAATTGGTATTAAAATGTACCCACAATTCGAAATACATTTGTAATTATTTTATATCACTGTGACAGATTTTTAAACAAACACTTCAGCAAAACTTAAATTTATAATGAAGTACGTTCTTCTCTTAAATAATTTTGTTTGTCTCATATTTATTGAACTTTTCATTGAAATTTCTTTGCTAAAAAGTAACGAAAACTAAAAGTTAAAAGCATGCAAAAATAAATAGCTGAAAATTATTCTCTTGTACCGTTCTAGCAATTTGATGCGGAACAAAAAGTTTTGAAGAATAAAGAATATAAAGAAAATTGTTGATAAGATGATATTCCTTTTTTGAACCAACTCCAAATTAGGAGGGGGTTCTCAAATCGACTGTATGTATTTTTGTATGTTTGTTATACGATTTAAACGATTTTAATGGTTATTTTGTTGAAAGATAGGTCATGACTCCGAAGTGGTCCCATATTATTTTTATCATGATAGTGGTTTTTGAGTTATACTAAATAATGCAAAAAAACTCAAAAAAAGAATTAACAAACAGCAACGTGGTACCCAATGAAACAGTTGGAGTCGGTTTTTAAGTAACCGTTTCCAGTACAGTCACGTACAACAATATTTACGCAATTTATTTGCAAATAAAAGCGTCAAAGCATGTTTCCTATAAATGCACTGTCTTTCACACACAGTACAGTTATGAATGAGATAGAAATATTGTATTGTAATATTACAACCATATTGATCGATTAATATCGATTGCCAATTGCTGATGATAGTCTAGCGCTTTTCGTGTACCCGCACAGTGTGCGCTCTCAATAGTCTTTTTTTAAATGTATACTTTTCATCGTCGGCATTTGGTGGAATTTCATATAATTCACACTTTTAAATGACACAGTATACTTTGTTAAACACTTTACGTAACATTTAATTTTCACTTCTATCAGAATCATCAGGACTATGCGACTATTTACTATCTTCATAGTTACTAAATTTGTAACAGCACCCAAATACTGAATGTTTATATGAAGCCAAAAAAGTTCCAAAGCCTACATGATATTGTAAAAAATAAAAACGCCTTAAGTGTACTATGAAAAACTACAAGTGTAGTTTGAAAAGTGTATACTTAACCCTGTGTCCAGCAGTAAAGCAACGCGTACTTTCGGAATGTACTTTTGGAATTGCAAATATGTTTTTGAAATACCGTGTAATTTAAATTCATACAAGCAATATTCGAAACCAATTTTCTTATTCAAATAGCAATGTAACTAATCTCATACATTAACACCTAAAAATAAAGAGATCCTTCCCTTAATGCTTCCTATTAATAGACTGAGCTTAGTCTACATACTAAAAGAAACACTTTATTAGACTATAATATCAAGTAGAAATTGCGCAGATTAGACTTCTGCTGGATCTAGGACGTAATTATCATTGACTGCCTTCTCTGGTTTACAATCTTTGATTATAATGTTGCCATTGCTCTCAACGACTGTATCTTTTGCTGACGTCACGGAATCTATATTGTTGTTTTTTTGGCTGTCATCGCTACAGACGCAAGAGTCAAAGTCATCAACTGCCACAGTGACAGTATCCGCGTTTGTTGGCTTCTCCACATAATTGACAACGAGCTGGGCCGGAGCGTTGGCGGGGTTTTTCTTCTTGCGACGACGGTCAGTGGCAGCTTGGGTGGGAATCCTGATATTGTCTGAGGAGGACGACGTCTGACGTTGGTAGTATTTGAAATTCTTGCGATGGCCACACCGACAACCTCGTAGAGCGTTCTCCCGCCTAACGAAAGTGAGTAATGATATATTTTAAGTAAAATACGTTTCGAGTATCACTAAGGTATGTTAGTTATTTAAGAAAATGTTAATATAACATTTTTAGGTTGAGAAAAAGTATCGAATTTTTGCGTGGGATATGTCAAATTTTTATTTTTTATCAATAGGGATATATAATATAAATAAAAGAATATGAAGAGAGAGATGATAAAAGTGGGAGCGACAGACAATGAAAAAAAATATGAAAGAATTGTATCAAGTCAAGAAATATACGAAATTTCGTAACAGTAATAAAAAAATCTGCCACATAGCTCTCGCAACTGGACGCGACTGACGGATAGATTATTTTCTTTTATTATGATTCAGAACCCAGTTATGTTTATAAAATCAAGAACGAAATTATCCACGGTGTTTTTCATTTTATTTTATACTTTATATATTACACTTGGTTATATTTAAATGCATTGTCTAGAAATTTTATTGAATCATAGATTATAATTTTTTAGAGTGTTCTACTTTGAATGAACTTCAAGAAATTCACAATTTATGATTCCCACATATTTCCGGTAACAATTTTATAGTTTTTTCTCGACTTAGTTAATTATCCTTCAACAAGGGACACATAATATGTAACTGAAAAATAAGAAATTATAAAAAAAATAGTTTCACTAAAAAGCCGGGAGTCGATGAACGCTCACAGCTGATCCATCCATCGCGCGCCGGTCATTGAACTTTGTCAAGTAAATGTATGATATAATATTATTAAAAGAGTTACAATTTACGTCTGATTATTTTTGCTATTCCATATAAATATAAATAATATCCAGGCAAAATTTCGAGCTCTAATTTTTAATGACCTTAATATACTTACTCAGCAACATCCCGCTCCCGTTGTTCCAGCTGCAGACGGACCGCGCATACCTCCATATATAGTTCATTAGCACGGGACAGCTGTTGTTCATATACCTGACGAACGTCCCGGGCCTGTTTCAAGTCCTCACGGCGCTGTGCCACTACATCTTGAGCTACTGGCTTTTCGGCCCTGAAAGTAAACGGAAGATTAGACCTCGTCCGAGCCACTACATCTTGAGCAGGCTTTAAGGTCTTATAATAATCACAACATTAGACGCCTCGTCCGCATTTTAAAGTTACTTTGCTCTTCCTTGAAAACCCTTTAACAAAGTTACAAAATTAATCAAATTCGGTTTAGCAGTTTCGGAGTTTATCTCTAACATACACAATATTTTTAAGATTTATCCCACTCGTTACATTCTATTTGCTTTGAAGTATAAATTTTCTGTTCGTACGTTTGTCACCTAACTCATAAACGGCTGGACCGATTTGGTTGAAGTTTTATTTGTCTAACTGAATGTGTTACTGGATGGTCTGGAAATTGGATCAGGCAGGCGGCGCCACTGTTGCTGTCACCGATTTAGGGCGGTACGAAATACGGCGGTTAGGTA